>JACBKR010001150.1:0-47498 GCA_014218235.1 Colocasia esculenta | reverse complement strand
GGTATTTCTTTTCAGAAAATATTGCTCAGAGCAAATCCAAGTTGGGAGTCTTAAATTTTTGACTTTTTAAAGTTCTCTTAAAACATATATTGACATGGACTCTTAAAATATTATGATATTTCTCTTTAAGAAAATATTACTTAGAATAAATTCCATATTAAATAGTAAATATGTAGCTATAGTTTGCTACGACACAACTTGATTTTTTTAATATTTCTTTCACCCTCACTCTTAAAACTTCTAATTTCTCTCTACAATCTATAATTTTTTTATGGGACTCTTATCTTTCATGCTTTCTAATTTAATAATTATTTTAACTTTTCTTTCTTTTTCGGCTAGATTCCTCTCTCTCTATCTTTAATTTAGCATGTATATTAACTCTTCACCCTCTCGTACTCTCCATCTCTTTCTCTCGCTCTTCTCCCATGTTCTTAGTACAATTTCTTTTATTTTTTAACCTTACACCATCGGATGACTATCTTAGTCATTAACAAATTGTTAATTTTTTTTATCAACTTTTACACATTTAAACATCTGATAATTGTAAGATAAAGTTTTTAAAGAAAATATAAATAATCAAATAACTTTCCTCAAATAAATAAAAGTATTCAATTTGAAAACCTATCAAGTTTAGAAGACTAATTTCCGTACAATTTTCGGAGATTAAGTTATTAATTTTACTTTTTTATGGTTTATTTAATACTGATTGATATAATATACAACTAAAAATAATATTGTCACATAATCTTTTTGTAGTGTGAGGAAATCATCAAAATATTTTGCCATTATTATTTTTAATTCACATGGTGTAAGAGAAAGAGTTAACAATAAATATTTTAATTCTATATTTATCTCTCATGAATCAGTTTGTCGCAAGTTAACTCTCTCTCTTTCTCCCTTTCATTTTTCACTTTTCCTTTGTTATTTAGTTATTTTTCCTTTTAAACTCCTAAAAAACTCTCACACGCGATCTTCTGTTCACCAAAGCTCTCATCTTTTCCTCTCTTTTCTCTCGACTACTTTTTAAATATATTTTCTTATAAAATACAATAGTTTAGTTATACCACTGGATTTTATAGATTATCAAAGTAACCTTACCAAACAAAAGTAATTATATTTATAATATTATACTCTGATTTTTAAATATTGTCAAAGTAACCTAATTACAAGTACAAATAGTTTATAATATATATTTTATAATTAAAATCTAATTTTTGTAAAACTTGAAAAATAAAATAGGCAAATACAAATAGTTATATGAATATATATAGAAAAATATTGACAATATGGAAACAGTTATATGTAACATCATTGGTCTATGAGAATACTTAGTGTCTTTCAAAGAGCGCAATAAAAATGATGTGGATTGTTCTTTGGCAAAGAGAAATTTTTTCTTTAACTTAGTTGGATTATACAATGATACAGTCATTATGCGACAAAAAATAAGAGTTTAGGACAAACTCTTTTATGTTTATTCTTTTTTATATTTCATATTTCTACTAAATATGATATATTACTATGATGAAACTTTTATCCAAATAAAAAAAGATAACTACAAATCATGCTCAAATCATTAATAGAAAGTCATTATAACATAGTTGTAATTTTTTGACACAAATCAAAACTTATGATTTCTATTGCTTAGACATTTTTTACAAAAAACAATAAGAATATATAAAACAGTAACCACAAGTGCAAAGCATGTTAATTTTACTAATATAGTGCTCTTATGAAACAATCTTGTACGACGCCAAACCCCTTTCCCAATGCAGAAAGGGTTTGTTTTCTTTTCTTTCTAGTTTGATTTTTCAACTTACTCTCCTTCAACTTATTATATTTATAAATTTCTTCCTAATTTTGTAATATTGGGTTAATATTATGTTTGATAAATATTTGATAAGTGCATAATTACTATTTTTGGGTGTTTTTTTGCCCTAAACATGGACTTCTCCCATGGCACCGATACATACTGTATCATACCAAGAGAAATATAGTTTGCAATATAGTCGATCTAATAACATATTTTTAATATTTTTTAATATTTTATAATTAAATTTAGAAACAAACTAAAATGAATTGAAACATGATACTCTCCAATTCGCACCGTACTAATAAAAAATCAGTACCACTAACTTTAGCTTCTTTCTAATATGTTTCAAGTGTTTCATTTGACTCACTTAAAATTTGAGGACTTATAATTAAAATTTAAGATGATTTATAAGGAAAAGATATTATAAGGACTGCTAATTATATATATATCTATTCACGTGGGGTACGTGCAATAGATAGGAGAAGATTTTGATCAGAGTTGGTCGTATCCTCACGTACTGAAACGGTACGGCCGACCTGTACGGTCTCCCCACCCCCCCCACCCCCACCCCTCTTTTTTTTCTTTCCCCACATCTTATATATCTAAGTGGTCCAAATGATATCTAATTGAGATGAAATTTTAAACATAAGTTAATTAAGAGATGATATAAATTATAATTTTAGTTTAATTTTTTAAATTAATTTTTCATCCAGTAAAAATTATCCTAAAAATTATTAAGTCGACTTAATTTTAATATTTATATATCAATAATTCCTGATATTTATGTTTTTAGAATCAATATATTTTTCTGATAATCATGATGACTTCAGATTTGACTTTATTTTTCAAATTAAATAACGCCCTATCGAGGTGCACACAATCAAAGTCGTATCGGAATCAGGGTTGATTGTACCGTTGCATACCATGACGGTACGGCGGCCCATACCGCCGCGTACCATAGCGATATGACCGACCTGTACCATGCCACGGTCGGTCCCCCCCCCCCCTCTTTTTTTAAATTTTTCTTCCCCACATCTGACACATCTAAGAGGTCTAAACGATGTGATGAAATTTTAAACATAAGTTAATAAAGAGATGACACAATCAAAGTCGTGTCAGAATCAGAGTTGGTTGTACCGTCGCAAAATAAAAAAAAAATCAAATTGACCCCTTTCCCACTGTATCTTAACGATACGATATAATACCCTATCACGAAGAATGTGACACACTCGATCCGCACAGTACGACCAACCATTATTTTGATATAATACTTTAAAAAATAATACAAAAGTTATAAATGCTCTAATAAATCATGCTTAAGTTTTAATATTTGACCATAAATACTCAAAATTTTAAGTGATCTTATGGAACAGTTTAAAAGATGAGGAAGAAACACGTGTAGATAAAAATGTCCCCCCAAGAAATCGTATTTATCAACTAATTATGTAATTATAAATTTACTAATAAATATAAAACTTAATAATATAATTTAAATATATATTAAGCTATAGGGGTAAGTTAAAATGTCAAAGCTGAAAACAACTCAGCGTGTAATGTATCCCTTACTAATGAAATGGCACTATATACATATATTAAGACGGGCCATATGAGACGCATGAAACACCAAAGACCTGTTTACTTTAGACCATCATCATCGGCATCAGAGCCTTATGCCATTTATAGTTTAGATACACACCATAAACACGCCTGCTATAAATTTATTTTGCATTAGAACTTTAATTTGGACAGTTAAAAAAATTTACCTAACTTTATTTATCATAAATTCAAAGAGAAAGACTTATTGCACTTTCACATTGCACTTTAAGTGCAATATGACTGAGTTAATTTGAAACTCAATGGGTAGTCCACTCCAGACTCAAATTGAGTTAAAATATGATGGCCCATAGATCTCTTTTGAAGCCCATTTGTCAAACCCATCACTTGATGGGTTGGACTCGGGTTAGCTCATTGGGCTAAGAAACATCAATAACAACCATACCTATCAATAACCACCATACCTACACATGCATTAAAAACATGTTTAAATAAAGAAACTGATTTTCACCACACCAACAGTTCCCTTTAAATTAAAACATACTTAAATTAAAATAGTGAATCTATCTACATATTAACTTGATGGGCTGAAATGGGTCTCAATGAACTACCATGGATTTATTTTACTTTGATCCATTAAATTTGGGTTGAACTTGGATTGGGTTATTTTAGTGTTGGGCTAAAATGGATTTAAATTGGGCCAGTCCAAATCCACCCATTGACACCCCTACTTGGCATAAGACCCATGTGGCATCCAACAATTGGATGACCACTTTATCACTCCTCATGTGAGGAGTGCCACATGAGTCTTATGCCTAGTCACATTGCACTTAAAGTACAATGTGTAAGTGCAATAAGTCTTTCTCAAATCCAAAATATCTATACAAGTGCCTACCTTCTTTGACTTGGTTCTTGATGGAGATTCCTGTTAGCAGACACTTCAACATATGCTAACTCACGTTCATGAAGAATCATCAACAAAGGCTTAATAAAAAAAATGAAGACATGAGATAAATCTGCAATCGAAAAATAGATTCTGCACTCGACAATTCAAGAAATCGTGTCAGGACCCGCGATTTCCACACCCCAAACATCTCAAACAGTAGTCACAACCAGGCCACAATGTTTCGACACCGAAGACACTCATATCTCTTCATTCCTTAACTAGTTGCAGACCAACACTTGGCAACAGGTTCAGATGACAGGATCCGAAAGGCCACAAGAAAAATATATGAGATGTTATCAACAGAGCTTATGAATACTTGATCATGGGCTGATGTGATTATCATCACTCACCAACATAATCTCCTCAAAAGAAAATCTTCAAGGGTAAAAAGTGGAGGAAAAAAACTCCAAGGGCAAAACGAAAGGTACCATACGGAGTAATGTATCACTAGTTAGTCACCTCCATAATAGCGGAAACAATGTCCCCATCTGCAGCCTTGAGAGCTTTCACTGCCTTGGACCTCGGAACACCAGCCTGCGTCATCACCAATTCTATGTCCTTTGGTTCGACTCCAGTCTCATCGACCTCTTCTTCGTCATCCTGAGCCGCGGCAGATGGCTCCGGTTTTGATATTATGTGATTCAGATCAGGAGCCTTGAACTGTTGCGCCGCCTGTGTCTGCAGTTGAGAGCTTAGGTCCTCAATCTTGGCCTCTCCGAAGATCACGTATGTGTCAGAGTTTGGACTCTTGAAAACGTCAGGCTTTGATATGACGAAGAGGATCTGAATACAATTAATCACAGGGCTTCAGTTCCCACGTCAAAATGTGGAACTATGTACGTCATGTTGATTCAAGCTGCACAAAGAACAATGAGAAAAAGGCAGGTAGCAAAACCTACATTCTTGCTCTTCTTGACGGTAACACGACTAACACCTGGAATAGATTTCATCCCAAGTTTCAACATTGCCTTGCGGCTCTTCTTTTCACTCCGGCTCTGCCTTGACCTTCCATTAGCATCTCCTGCTTGACCTGAAAATAGTTTAATGGAAGTTGGCAGGTTACACACCGGACTGCATACATGTAAAGTAAGGAGCAGGCTACTAAAATTTGCAAGAATTTACCTTCATGGTTTTTTTGACATTGACGTCTTAAACTGGTCAACTTACTAATAATTCCAAATGGTTCAAATGAAAAGTTAGAGTTCATATTGGTTATTCTTTCCGATGACAGTGTACATCTCAATGATTAATTGTACATGTAGACATAATTAGTTTTCATGTGCCACTCTAAACATACAATCAAATGAGTGGCATCCATAAACAAGTAACTGCAGGATCAAAAAGCAGCAGATTAGTTGCTATAACTAGAAGAGAAGCATATCTTATCTACGACCACCACCTTTTTGGTGACAGAAGAGGAAAAAGGATCAGAAACAATCCGCCTAATTTCAAAGTTCAATTATCGGTTGACCAAATATTTTGGTTATCTTGGAGAGATATATCAGCAAGACAGATGGATGTAAGCCAGTAAATTACAATGAAAGAGTATAAGTTCAGAACCGACAATTTCACATGAAGTATACAAGTATACATACGCATGTATCTCAGAGGCAAGCTAACTCAGCATGGATATGTTATAATTCAATTGCCCAAGTTGCACCAGGATATACCTTCAGCGTCATCCTCATCCTTGTCATCATCTTCATCATCATCCTCATCATCATCATCATCATCTTCAACAACAGGCTCATCTGGCTGCACAAGTTACAGAAATTACAATACGATGCGACTCTGAAAGACAATCTATTACCCAAACTATTAAGATATTTGATGAGGGTACTTCAACACTGCTCATGCATGAAAGGAAGGGAAAAAAAGACCATGTGAAAATCAAAGTGGCAAAATCAAAACAAAGATGGCTAAAGGTAAATCAACGAGTACTGACGACAACAGGATGCCTGTTGTACGTCCTACTGGCAGCTAAGTCAAAATGTTCTTGCTCGGTGTTTGAAAAGAACTTTCACATGGTTCTAATATCATTTCTTTTCTTTGATATTAGTTTTGTTCTTTTCTTGATATGTGTATCTATCAACGCATGGAAAACATGGATGTGAGACCCCTATGTATGTAGTTAGGAGTTCGTCACCATCTTCCACGTGTGGACTTCAGGTGATTAGGAATTAGTGTGCTGGACCACTCCCTGTCTATCGAAATTGACGTTTCTTTTATATCGAGGAGAACTCGAACACCTTTGATACATGTCTAGACCTTTTAATTGTAGCAAGCAATTCATAAAAGAAAACACCATTCAAATAGGTTGGGGGTTACTTGTAGCCTCATTATCTTCCTTTCCCAATGAGACTAGAACTGATACTCCCTCAAAATAGGGACTGATTAATGGAGCCTCCCTTTAAATGGGGACTGATTTGGATATCTCCTCTTAAAATGAGGACTGATTTACAAAATGTCCCTTAAAATGGGGACAGAATCATGAATTTCCCCTTATTTAGGGACTGATTTGCATTTTTCCCCTAAAATGAGGACTGGTTTGCCAAATGTCCTTTAAGATAGGGACTGATTTATGGATTTCCCCTTATTTAAGGACTGATTTGCCATTTCTTTGTCATATGGAGATTAAATTTGTAATTTTTTCTCATGAATGGGGGGAATTTCCTTGGATTCCACTCCTTGAAACATTATTTCTGAAATTTCAGAACAGTTACTCATATTTAGAAACATTAAGTTCAGATAGTTCCATATTTCTCGGTCATTTACACAAATAAACAAAGTGCAGGGTTTATTTGTAATTTTTCTGATGTCAATATACAGAAATAATGTCCCTTGTCAGGTGCACCTCAAGTAAAAAAAAAATTGGTACATCCCTTTCATTCATTTCTTTGTCATATACATGAGTTTTGACATGAATAATCCATTGAGATATTTATAAACCCCCAGGGACTTTTTTACAAAAAGCACATGGCTTATATGTAGCCTTGCCTGTAGTAAAAAGAACACAACACTTCAAGTTGCAGCAGAGAAGTCTCGGGCGATTTCTGAAAGCTCTGGACTTGGCCAAATTCTTCTTCTCTTCTCCTCCTTGGAGGTGGTCTTCTTATATAGGGGCTTCGGTGGAGAGTTGGGGGTCCAACGAGACTTCCTTTCACGCCCCAACGGAGCAGTCTTCCGCGCCCCAACGGTGAGTCTTCCCCTCTCCCTGTACGTTTTTTTTTTGGTTTAGAGTCGGGGGGGGGGGGGGATCCCACCGGTACCGCGGTGGGCCCCAGTGGCCTCCGGTGGGAGTCCCACCGGGTTGCAGGTCCCGGTGGTTCCTCCCACCGGTCTGCGGACCGGTGGGAACCCCCCACCAGGTGCGGGGTCCAATGGGAGCTCCCACTGGGCACGGGGTCCCGGTGGGACTCCCCATCGGTTCGGGGGTCCCAGTGGGACACCCACTGGTTCGCAGGTCCGGCGGAGGTTCGCACCGGTCCGCAGACCCCGGCGGAGGCTCGCACCGGTCCACGGTGTCCCGGTGGGACATCCACCATGTGTGGGGGCCCCAGTGGGGATCCACCGAGTGCGGAGTCCCGGTAGGACTCCCCTCACACAACGTGGTTTATTCTTCTGTCGTTCGTTTGTTGTGCAAGGATCCTTGCTGTGCCACGTCGTTTTCTTGTTGACATGGGTATTGGACAGACCCTTACACATATTGATATGCGCGCCACATAGGACGACTTTCATCGGGATATTCGGAGGGATTTTTATTCCGAAAACACCGGGGATTAACTGGTTTCTGCTCCGACTTGACCCGGAGCGACTTTTCTTCAAAATTCCAAGATGTGCAGAAATATTTATTTCTCTGCTGTTAATTTATTCCGAAAATTCAGAATAAATACCTTTTTTCATTCATTCATTTTAAAAATTCTGAATAACAGTTTTGAGGGTTATCTTTTATCCAGCACTCCAGACAAATATTTTCCTCTTCATAAACTTGCTCTAAATATCTAAAACAAGTGTTTCTAAGGTAATATAATTCATGAGGGGGAAATTTTTTCGGGTTCAACAATCAGCTAGGTGGCTAACCCAAAAAAGCAGAAAAACACGTCAACTGATCTACATCCCATTGGCAGCTAAGTTAAAAGGTTATTCCACATTGTGGGTAGAACTCTAGTTAATCCACATAACTAGCTATGCCATTTCAAGGGAATGAAATTCCCTTCGAGATAAAAGAGATTCCAGGAATGGAACCATGAGTTAAGGATAGATTGACCCTTTATGTGCAGACCATGACAAGGTATATGCTTTCCCTGAAGGTTCTCTTTATCAAAAGGCATGATGAGTATGCATTATAAACTTAGAATTAACAGATTTCAGCTTCAGGAAGTTACTAATGCAGACTAATCATACCCGAGGTCTGTCATGAACTGACAGCTATGCTTGAATTCCATTACAGGCATTATACTTGGACAAACTTGTCATTGTGTGACAGGATTGTGGAATTGGACGTTAATAGAAACAAAGTCAGATATTTGCACATTGGTGAATAAAGAAAACAAAGCTAATTATCAGAAAATCCTCTTTCTTTGATGATTGGAAGAGGCATTCGGACACATGGTAGTATTGAACAGAAGATCACCAGAGAATTTCAGAAAAAGAATATCCTTATTATGCATATGAGAGGACAAGGATTTTTTCATATGATAGAATACAAGACTAGAAAAGCGGAGTTATCACAAGAAATCAAGCACATGGCATCAAATGATAGCTTGACTCACACTAGATTGTGGAAAAGAAAATTAAGCAGTAAGAGGGCAAAATAAGAGAGGTAATGCCAATATCATCCAGAAAGTGTGAACAACAAACTTAGATTCATTTCATCATCCTTCTCAGAAAGGGAAAGTGGGGAGGGGTGGGGGATGGGGGATGGGGAAATCTCATAAACCAAAGGAAACAAAAAGCATCAGGCTGATACATCATAACAATCTGTCACACATGACAACATTGCAAATTAGAGCATTGTTTCTCATAGCAATAATAGCCATAACCTCTCATAGATCTTCCCCTCTCTGAAATGGAGGGCTCCCTAGGAACAGCCATCTTTAAAAGGACAAACATGTTGGTCAGAGTCAACTGATATTCAGAAGATGGCAGTTGAGTGGTAAGCCACATGACAGGGCCGCAAATTGCCCAACAAATGGGAGCCAGAGCATTTCCATGAATGCATATGTTTAACATAGCCTATGTTTGAGATTTCACAATCTCTCCATTATTTCTTCTTTGCATGGATGGGACCAATGACAAATTGAGAGGAATCATTTAGTTCTCAATTGTGTCTCTGAAATCAAAATGGAAGTGTAACCTAGACATTGCTTTCAGGAAAGGGGGACTAAGAAGAATGCAGGTTTCCATTGTTAGCCAAGAATGATGCTACAAATCTTTTTCATTTTCATATAGTTTTAGTTGTACAATACTTATTAATAACAAGATGGGGGGCTGGGGTGCAGCAACCAGACCATATAGATAACAAGAATAGCTGCTTTAAACTTTGAGAAAAGGAGTACAAAATCTTAAATCATGACACCTGAGACAGATCACTGTGTCACTATGAGAGAAATCAAATCATGGAAACATGTGATGAACAAACATTGAGGATGACATTTTTAAAATAGCAAGAAAACACGAAAATTTCAAGAACTCATCATACGACATAGTTTGAAATAGCGTAGATGATGATAAAAAATCACCACAAGGTTTTCTAGAGCCTACTTACTGAGACTCGTTCACACCTTAAAGAAATATCAAATTTGTTTCCCATTTTCTTGCATCTTTGATTCCTGCTTTTGTATTGTATCTTGACAAAACCATAAGCTAAAGGTTGGCTAAGAAAGAGAGGTTTGTATTAAGACCACATTGTTTGATCACTATTCTTTCCTCAAACCTTGCCAAGAGACCCCATTGGTCATTACTCTTTATATAGCCAGGAGATAGACAACTATGCATTCCTAAGGAGAGTAGGGACCACACCAATGGGCACAGCTACTATGTGAGAAGGGAAAGGTTTTGAAAACACCTTCAAGATGCAGAGGTGTCCCCAGGTGGATTCAAATATAAAACCTCATGGTACAAAGTGGATGTCATGTCAACAGAGCCAGCCACCTGGTCCACTAGAAATCAAAAGCTGATACTGCAGGAAAAATATTTATCATAGGCCCAAAAAGAAGAAAATGTTCCCAACAGCTTAATTCAAAAGTAAATCTAGATGTCAAATTTGAGAAGTTCAAGAACTAGTGAAACCAAACACTGAGCATATAAAAAGAAACAATGGGATGAAGATGGGTGGAAAATCAAGACCATAAGCCAAATTGATGAAAATATGAACTACTATTTGGTTTCTCACTTTCTCATACAAGACATAATAAACATGAGAAAATTAGTACCTTAAAATTTTGAACATAAAAATGAGAATGATAAAGTGTTTGGATGCTTTCTCAAAGACTTAGCCTAGGCAAAAGGAGTATCAGAAGCATGTTAAACTTCACTTCAAAAAATCACCGTGACAGTTCTCTTCTCACTGGAACAGTTAAAAAGGGAAGTGCCAAGGAGGTAAGCACGCTAATAAATAGGGAAAACATATCAGATGAATCTAAAACTGCTTAGACCATCCTTCGAATCAAATTCTTTTGCTGGACAAGATTATTAGAAAAAACGAGGTGCAACTCATGCAATCAATCACCAAGCATTTGGTTCTATAGCCAAAGCGTCACAAAAGCCTCATTAAATGTCGTTGTTCTTTATACCACAGGTTCACACATTCTATATATTCCTGGTTGAAATTAATAACATGAGTGTTACATGCCTCAATGAGAGTTAAGGTGTATAGCACCAGCTTTAACCCGTACCGGGTCAGTTTGCAGCTGGGATCTTGAACCATTAAAATCACCAGATCCCAGCTATTGACGATGGAAAACAGAAGCATGAACTCAATAAACTAGAATAAAATAAATGTCATGGCTTGATGCTAACATCGATGAGATGCAACCCGCAAGAATGTGTCAACGACGCCAGCGGTCCATTGAGTAGAGTTCGCTAGGAGCACTACCCAATCGTCACTGCCCTGAGCATCTTCTAACCCTATTTCCTATATAGGCATAGCATTCTCTTTCAATACATGTAAACCCCTCAACGCACAGAAAGCTGAGTCCGATCAACTATGGCTTCTCTCAGCATAGATATTAGATAGACACTGTAATTAAACACTTGCAGGATAGTAAAACATGAACTGTCCAAAAGAATGACAAGGTACATGAGACCCAACCTCAACCTGGAGAGCGTCAGGTAAAAGAAGGAAACACTTGCGTACTGCACAACCCAAATACTTCTGCCCGATCAAATAAAACATTTTTTCCACCATCTCCAACCGCAGACTCCGGACAACCTCCTCCTTTACCATTTGCCCACTTTCCAAACCATTATCACGTAAAATCAGAAGAAAAACGAGGGAATCCGAGCGATCGCCTCCCCCTCAGAGAAATGCACAGCAAAATTAGAGCAAAAAAAAGGAACAGAGGAGGAGGCTCAGATGGCTCACATCGATCTTCTGCTGTTCGAGGTGGGCCGCTAGGAGTTCCTCCTGCGTCTGGGCAGTCATGGCGTCGCGCGGAGAGAGAGAGATGAAACTATAAAACCCTAGAAAACCTACTGTGCTTATACTTCCTCTCAGGAGGAGTTAACAAAGGACGAGAAGAAGATGCGATGACGTGGCGGATGGAGAGCAAGTGTGGGCTCCCCACTTCTTACTCTTCTTTTACGAACCCGCTAATCCGAGTGCAGTTATAAAAATAACCATCAACGATTTAATATTTGTTGCCCGTTTATGTTTGAAAATAAATATCAATTGACAATTTCTCTCACGTAGTTAATTTAATTTTTATAGAGGCGTTAAAAGTTCAGATAATTTATGAGTCATCTAAAGGTTAAAGAAATGGACAAATTAATTATGAGTTCCTATTAGATTTTTGACTTATTTGTTAGTTCCTAACAGAGTTGTAATTCATTACAGTAAATATTATCACTTGTTACAGTATACGTTAAGCTCTGTTATAGGAAAGACCTCAATGCTATAGTCAAAGACTTCTAATAAATTTGCCTAAAGAAATTTATCAAATAAATGTGTGATCGTAAGGTTAAACAAAATATCCAAATTGAAGAGGCTACTCCATAAATACAAAAATATTTTTGGTAACAAAAATTAAAGGTTCTATTTTTGAAATTTTCATCTACTAATATACTTAGATATCAGGTAATTTTAATTTTCAACCTTAAACAAAGATAAAAACATTGTTTCCATCCTTAACAGTATCTTGAGAAAGAAAGTCTCAACCCTCTAACCCAAATTGTAAAGCCTAATATGTAAACCTAGTCTTATAAGTGATAGCCCAATAATTATTTTTGTGGCCCACCTAATGAGAGCTTAGATGGTAGCACAACCCGAAAAGTGTAAATGATTCTTGCATTGCTAGTCACGCTAGCTGGTTAGAGTCTCTAAGGGGATATTCGAGGTAAATAGATAACTCATGAAGCAATGATTTTGGAACTCACTAAGGTAGAAAGTAAGCTCGACGTATTCTTAAATAGATCAAACATTAGCCTAGATCTCCATCAAATCTCGAGGAAGCTTTTATCCCAAGGATCTTTAGCTCGATTGGTAAGGAGGATTAATCCTATGGGTTATTCAGGTGGACCGAAAGAAGACCAAGGTTGCCAAGATTCCTGCCGAATGATAAGGGTGGAAACTCCATTAAGAAGACAGTTTCCATGCAGGTTGTGGGAGAATCAAGATAAAGATGAGAATTTGAATATGATTGTGACGTTCCGGCCGTTTGGATCGTCTTCTTGTGTGTATGGTGGCCAGTGTGTGTGGCAATGATGTGAGTAGCAGGCGTTTTCCGTAGGTTGTGAGGCTCTGTGGGTGGAGATTTGGGCCAAACGTGCTCACTGATTCACTGTTTGTGAATGGGACAGTGAGGGGCGTCGCGTTCATGAAACCGCTGTTTTTGGTCTTCGTCTGCATGCGCGCCACGTGTTGCGCATAGGGCGAGCTTGCTGACGTCGACTTATTGAAGACGACGGCCTAGTGTGTCGCGTTCAGGTCGCGACACAATGTGGTGTCGTGTTCTTAACCGTGATGTGTTTTTATAGAACCCCGGCAGAACAGAGCTCACACGAGCTCTGCTCGGCCAGGGGGTTGTGTTGGAGGATTTTTGGGCGATTCAATTTGCTGGAACTTGGTTCGACGTGTTCTCGTCGTGAGGATGCTGCGGAGCGGGGGGGGGAAACGTCGTGTGGGCTCCGTACTTCGCCTGCTTCGCGAAGGTAGGGAGATTTCCCGTGTTTTGATCCATGGATTGCTCGTATGATGTGGATGATGTGTTTCTAGCTTTCTAAACAGTAGATAGCATATGTAGGAATACATTAAAGCATGTAAATGGAATAAGAACCATAGATTGTAGGGGTTTTGGGGGAGATCCGGATGAGGGATTTCGAATTAGGGCTTACGCCTGTGAAGGCGACAAATTGTGCGTCGCGAGCGACAATGTCGCGACAGAATGATACATCACGTTCATGCTTTTAAAGGCGACATATCGAGCTGTCGCATTCTGAAGGCGACACTGAACCCCGTCGCGATTGCAGCCGAGGTTTGTTATATGCATATGTATGCTAGTGTAATATTATCGGATTATTGTATGTGTATTATGCAGTAATGGTAAGAGGTGCATTGGCACTCTCAGCGCTCAGGGAGCGTGTGGTGTGTGTGGTTGGCGTGGTGATCACGCGGTTTGCGTGGAGGTTTCACGTGGCTTGTGCGGTGTGCACGTGGTTTCCGTGTACGTGGTGTGTAGTTTGACGCCTACCGTGGATACCTCTTCAGTTGGGAGCCCCAGGTATTGTGTGAGCCAAGCACGTGTGTGCTCGGGGCTTGTCCCGGTATTGAGTACCGTCGAGGTTTTGTTGTCTTCTTGGACACCCTCACTCTTGTGCTGAGTAGTACGTCCGGCTGAGGGAAAGACGGTAGTGGGACAACGACTAGAGAGAGAGTTTGTTGTGTTGTCGCTTGTAGCGCGCTCGTAGTTGGGGGAGACGGACACCAGTAGACGTACTAGGCCCCAGCTAGTCCTGTTTTCCAGTGCCTCACTTAGGGAGCTCGGGCCAGAGTCCCTAAAGGTGTCAGGCATGGGCCTGCGGGTGTGTGACCTGCAGGTTGTGGTGGTTTAGTTGGACTCCACAGTTTTTTGTACTGGTTTAGTGGAGCGGCAGCTGGACCTTCCGTCCGTGGCTGTGAGACTGAGAAGTAGTCCTGTGTTGTTTGTCAGAGTCAGTAGCTGGTCGCGAGCCAGTCCACGTGGCCTGAGTGAGGCGTTTATACTGTAGCTCGTACACTTGTTTGGGTTTGCCGTTTATTTATCATTATTGGTTCTGTTAAGCGGAAAGTGGTAAGTGGTATTTACAGTTTTATATCCTGCATAGTTCTATGAATTGTTAGTGTAGTTTCCTGCTTTACTACTTGCGTTGGTTTGCTCGATTTCTAGGGAGTTTCCTACTGAGCCAGTGACTCGAGAGGCTCACCCCCCTACTCTTTCAGGTGAGGGAGAGCAGGAGACCTCACACCCGTTGTCTAGTTCTGAGCAGCACCGTAGCGGAGGGTCCGCACCACCGGCAGTGTAATTTACTTTTCTGTTGCACACGTCGGGGTATGCCCTAGGTTGTTGTAGTTTGGTTACAGTTGTGCTATGGCTATGTACATTTCTAATAAATATTTGTGAGATTGGAAAATCTTATATATATTTGAGCTGGTTCCTTTATATTTCTACGAACTAGTAGTTTGATATCCCTTGCGAGGCTTCGGCCCGGTCGCGGGAGGTGAACTCGTGTTAGGCTCGTTATTGGGTAACGGGTCTGAACAATGAGAACCGTCACAGTTGGTATCAGAGCAAGGTCCGTGTGGATAAGGGAATCAGAAATTGCATAGCCATGTCTCTATTGTAACCCACTGCTGGTAGCGACTTGGTTTTGTATTAATTTATCATATGTTGTGTCGTTGGAATGATGCTTGTGCAGAATTAGGAATGGCAGAAAGGAGATACTGGGGAGGTGGAGGAGAGGGGTCAGGAGAGGACCCTACGCAGAGAATGATAGAGAGATTTGGGAAAGCTGACAGATATAAGGATGAGATTAGACCAGCAGCCATCGGTGCAGCCAGCGATAGTAGTATCACCACTTCCAGAGGAGGCAGTTGATACGCGCGACATAGTTGACTGTGCATTTCGTTGTCCAGAGTTCATCGCACAAGTCAAAATGCGCACTTCCTCTAAACTGTCTCACGAATTAAAATTGTAAAAATGAACTCATATAATGGTGAGTACAGGTCATATCCACGGAGAGGCAGAATAGAACTTGAATTAAACTACTTTGACTTGAAATCTCTATCGACGATATATTAAAAATGAATGTGTAAACAATACCGATCAAATCCACACAATCTTGACAGATCAATTTTTGTGAAGGAACAAGCTGAATTGAAACGAAAAGAGAAATGATATCACTGTACCCTCACAGTTGAGGGATCAAACCGGTAGACAGAAAGTTTAACTAGAAACCAACGAACCAATTTACCCCTACAGCTCAGGGGATGAGTAATCATAACTCTCCACAAACACGGATCACTATTCTCACAGCTCAAGATTCGGACAGAAAATAAGTAACAGAAATTTAAAGTTGCTAAATCAGATTTCTATTGCTATTACTGAAGAACATGGATCAAAGTGAGACCGAAAAGAACTTAAAGAACTAAATCAAAGATTTGTATGGGGACTAACATGAACTAAAATTTAAGATTACTGTATCCTACAACTCACTGAGTCGATCTCACTATCTCCCACAACCAAACCTCCCAGTAGCCCAACGATCTGAAATTAGAACTCTCCAAAGCAGCAAGACCTCTCGGATGACTTCATAGCAGAGATGAACAAGAACACTGGATCGAGCCATTCTACGCACAGAAGAACTGGAATCAGAATTAAATCAACAAACGCCACAAGATCAACCCATGTAACGTAGGAGAAATAAGCAATCTAAACACACAGAAATGGGAATCGCTCCCAGCAGCTCCTGGGAATTCCCACAGCAGCAACAATGAGAAGAAGAAGATAAAACAAAATTCTAAAAATTCCAATAGATCTCCAGATGAACACAGAAGAAGATGCCAGCCATTGTCCTCATCACAGCAACCATCACAGAAAAAGAAGATTCAAATTCCTACCTCTGCTCACAGCAAGAAGAAAGTCTCAAAAATACTAAACTAAAACTCCAGAAAATACAGAACTCCTCCAATCGAACCAAGAACAGATGCTAAAAAGAAATTGCAGAAGAAAAATGGAAATTCCACACAGAAGAAATAGCAAAAGCAGCACAGAAGAAATGAGAAATTAATTGGAACGAACTCTGAATACAGAAGAAATGGCAGAAGAAAAATTCCCTAAAAATATCCGAACTGGCGAAGGTCTCCTCTACTGCTCAAAGAAAAAGTACAGAGGAATTGCTCTCAAAATCACAAGAAACAACTCTCCCCTGCTCTGATGAAAGAAAAATTACAGAGAATAGAAGCTAAAAATTCTTCAGAAATTTGAACCCCTGGTGTCCCCATCCCTCACTGCTCTGCTCAAACAGGGAAAATACAGGGAAGAAGAAACTAAAAAAAATTCCTAAGCATCGAACCAGCCGAACCTCTTGGAGAAGAAGACCTCGGGTCCTTTTATAGATGCCCGGGCGCCTCCCGGATCACCAACGCAGCACACCAGGATTGCCAACGCAGCAGGTCTCCACCTCAGCACAACTGGCCCAGCGTCGTCTGATGCTTCGCACGGCGCTTCCTGCCTGATCACCAGCGCCAGCGCCATCGCCAGGCACACCGATCCAGCCGTACACCCAAATCGCCCTCTCAACCAGCACACATCGCATGCGCCTGGCCAGCTTCACATAATTTCTTCCCGCCGCGCCCACACATGCCTGAGCTCCAACCGCCTTCTAGCAGCACACCCAGCTCTGCACAACGGCCCGTACCAGGGCTCCACTTCACATGCTCAGCTTGCACACACCAGCAGCCAGCGCCAGCGCCAGATCTGGGCGCTCCCCAGCCTCAGCTGGCCCGCACCAGGTCACCAGGTCCCAGCCCTTCACCATCTGCACAAACACACACTCCATCTCTAACCGCCCAGCACCGCGCCTTGCACACCATCACCGGCCTGATGCTTCACACGAGCCAACCATCGCCAGCCGTATACCCAAACCACCCATGGGCGCTGGCCGCCCATGGTGCTCTGCACCTACAAATCTGCCTAGCCGCACCCTTGGTTTCCATCTGCCAGCACAAACCCCATCGCCATAGCTCACAACAAACCGCCATCGTCCATCGCACACCGCCGCCCAGATGCGCCAGGCCCTGCCCACAGCTCACAGCTCCTCCGCCAGCATCAAGACCCAGCCGCCTCAGTTTGATCTGGCCACAGCCACCTCAGCTTCCAGTAGTTTCCATCGCCTTTGACCTGGTGGAAGAAAAGAAAAATATTTTAAATGGAGTGTGTGGGGGATTAGGTAGGATATTTAAAAGGTTTTATTTGAGATTGGGTGGGGTATGTGTCATGATAGGATGGGTAGGGTGTTTAATAACTAAAATTGATTTTAATTCTGATTTATTTACATACTAGTATTTACAGAAATATGAGAATTCAAAGATTATTTATGTACAATGTAAAAAAGAAAATACTTTTTATTAATCAAATTATTCACAAAAAATGTTTAATTTTATTAAATGAAAATCTAATTATATATTCTATCAAAACTAATATGCTAAAAAAACCTATTTAGAGATGTAATGAAAATTAAAGTCTAAATGTACGCTATTTATGGACAAAGATTGTTTAAAATTGACTAAATGTATGAAATTTAACACGAAAATTTTTGTAATTATCAGCAGTGCCACTAGCCCTAGTTTCACCACCACCCGGAGTAGTAGAGGCCCCCTATAGTACCTATACATCCAGCAGTTCCAGTGAGGCCAGCTACCGCAGAGGAGACTACAGTACTGTGGAGTGATTTTTGAGGTTGCAGCCCCCTACATACTCAGGAGGCCCCAACCCGGATACAGCAGAGCATTGAATACATGAGATCGAGAGGGTATTTGCGATAATGAGGTGTCCCCAAGAAGATAGAGTGATTCTTGCAGCATACCAGCTACGAGGGTTTGCGTAGGAATGGTGGCGGTTAAAGATGAAGACAGTTTTTACAGGCAGGACAGAGGATACTATTACATGGTCAGAATTTTTGTCAGTTTTTAATGATTCTTTCTTCCCAATATAGATCTAGCAGATGAAGAGAGAGCAGTTCATGACACTCCAGCAAGGGAATCTCTCGGTGCTTGAATATCAGATGAGGTTCATGGCCTTGAGTAGGTACGCCCCATATGTGGTAACTGATAATACCATGATGGTGGAGTACTTCATTCGAGGTCTGAGGACAGAATTATATGATGCGGTGATTCCACTGATGTGCAGAGCAATGGAAGAGGCAGCACAACGAGCAGCAATACTTGAGAGGACTGTTCGGGCCAGGCAGGGGCAGTCTCAGACAGGTGGTATAGGCTCAAGCAACTTTCGGCATCCACAACCATCAGGAGGAATCAGTAAGGGGAAAGCACTTCGGAGCTTCTTTGTCATCTCATTTTATATAAATATATTATTTGTAAATAATATGTTACTTACATATATATAAATAATTTGGAATAGCAAAGTGGGGCAAGCGATCAAGAAATTCTTCTAAGGAGGCCGAGGTAGAGGCAGGCAACAGGGCTTTCAGCAGGGAGGTTTTCAGCAGGGTCGTGGCTACATGCCACCGGTTCCAGAGGAATCTCAGCAAAGCACGGTAGGGCAGCCTACGACATACCCAACTTTCAGATGTTATAATTGTGGGCAGCCAGGGCATTTAGCGAGGAACTGTCCGTATCCTTGAGAGCAGACTTATGGTAGAGGGACCCAACAGCAGCAGCCCTTTCAGCGGTCAGCAGAGCAGGGCAGAGGTGCACCGTACCAGAGAGGAGGACGGGGCCGAGTGATGACAATCACCCAAGCACAGGCGGAGGCATCCAATCTCATTGAAGGTATATTATCTTTCTTTGATTTTACTGATAGAGTGTTAATTAATCAGGGTGCTTCGCATTCGTTTATTTCTGAAGATTTTCTGGATAGTATAGTACATCCTTTAGAAAAAAGGCCCTGTGAGTTAGTGGTAGAGATTCCTTCAGGAGGATATATGCTTACTTCCAGTTTTCTAGAAGAGATCCTGTAGTTATTCATGGAAATGAGATGCCAGCAAGGTTATATGCTTTGACATTAAAAGATTATGATGTGATACTGGGTATGGACTGGTTAGAAGCCTATGGGGCCACGGTTGATTGCAGGAAAAAAGGGGTCAGGTTTTGTAGACCCGGTGGTGAAGTGTTTGAATTCCAAGGTATGCCTTTTTACACTCCCAAGTTTATTACTTCTGCACTTAGAGCTAAAAAGTTGATTAATGGGGGATGTGTAGCTTACCTTGCATCAGCTAGTCTAGTTGAGTCTAGTAAGTCTGTAGATTCAGTGCCAGTGGTTAGTGAATTTGCAGATGTATTCCCAGAAGAGTTGCCAGGACTAGCTCCGCGCAGAGAAGTAGATTTTACCGTAGAATTGCAGCCAGGCAGTTACCGATCTTCAAAGCACCTTGTAGAATGGCACTAGCAGAGTTGAAAGAATTGAAGAAGCAATTGCAAGAGCTATAGAAAAAGGTTTTATCAAGCCCAGTCAGTCACCGTGGGTTGCGCTAGTATTATTTGTTAGAAAGAAAGATGGCAGCTTAAGGATGTGTATAGACTACAGGCAGTTGAATAAAGTTACAATTAAGAACAAGTATCCTCTTCCTAGAATTGATGATCTGTTTGATCAGTTGCAATCAGCCAAGGTATTTTCTAAGATAGATTTGAGGTCAGGATATCATCAGTTGCGAATTAGAGAAGAAGACATTGAGAAGACCGCTTTTCGCACCAGATATGGGCATTATGAGTTTGTTGTGATGCCATTTGGGTTGACTAATGCACCAACAGCTTTTATGAATCTGATGAACAGAATTATTCATCCGTATTTGGATCAGTTCATAGTGGTATTTATTGATGATATACTGGTTACTCAGAGTCAGAGGAGGAGCATGCAGCACACTTGCGAGTTACTTTGCAGATATTGAGGGATCACCAGCTATTTGCCAAGTTCAGTAAATGTGAATTTTGGCTGAAGGAAATTCAGTTTCTGGGTCATGTAATATCAGGTGAAGGTATTGCAATGGATCCCGCCAAAGTTGAGGCAGTGATGAAATGGGAAGAACCGAGGACAGTGTCTGAGATCAGGAGTTTTCTGGGTCTTGCAGGCTATTACAGAAGATTTATTCAAGATTTTTCCAAGATAGCAGCCCCTATGACTAGGTTGACAAGAAAAGGGGTTCCTTTTGTGTGGTCCTCAGAATGCAGACGTAGTTTTGCAGAATTGAAGAAAAGGTTGACTTCAACACCAGTGTTAGAAATACCGTCAGGTAGTGGCGGGTTTGTTGGTAGCCTACGCCTCCAGGCAGTTAAAGAAACATGAAGAGAATTATCCCACCCATGATTTAGAGCTGGCAGCGGTTGTCTTTGCATTAAAGATTTGGCGGCATTATTGTATGGTGAAAGATTTGAAATATTTATTGATCATAAGAGTTTAAAGTATATTTTCTCTCAGAAGGATTTGAACTTAAGGCAGCGTCGATGGATGGAATATTTAAAAGATTATGACTTTATTTTAGCATATCATCCAGGCAGAGCTAATGTAGTAGCAGATGCACTAAGTAGAAAAGCGGTTATGAATCAACTTATGATCAGAGAATGGAAATTGTATGAAGATGTGGCGGAAAATTCCTTGTATATGTCGAGTAGTCAGTGCAGAGCAATATTAGCAACCAGTGCAATGGAGCTGTCTTTATACCAGTAAATAGTGGAGGCGCAGAGAGCAGATAATAGTTTAGCAGATATTATAAGAATGGAAGAAGTGACTTTTGGGAACAACAGTGTGGTCAGACTCAAAGGTCGACTATATGTTCCAGCAGATGCAGAAATCAGATAAAGGGTTTTAGAAGAGGATCACATATCAAGGTATACCATCCACCCAGGTAGTACAAAGATGTACCAAGATATGAAGAAACATTTTGGTGGCCGAATATGAAGAGAGAAATTGCAGAGTTTATTGCAAGATGTGCAGTATGCCAGCAAATTAAAGCAGAACACCAAAAGCCAAGAGGATTGTTGCAGCCACTACCCATTCCACAATGGAAGTGAGATGATATAGCAAGGATTTTATTGTTGGTTTGCCCAGATCATCAGGTCACAATGCAATTTGAGTTTTTGTGGACAGATTACCAAGGTTGTAGGTTGTTACCGGTCAGTATGACATGGTCAGTGGATAGATTAGCCAAGCTATATGTAGAAAGAATTGTGCCTTTACATGGTATTCCAGTCACCATTGTTTCAGATCGAGATCCTCGTTTTACTTCAGTTTTTGGAGGAGTTTGCAGAGAGTCGTCGGCACAGAGTTAAGGTACAGTTCAACATATCATCCACACAACAGATGGGTAGACAGAGAGGACAATCCAGTCACTTGAAGACATGCTAAGAGCTTGTTGTTTGGTGTGGGGAGGTATTTAGGAGCGCCACTTGGGATTGGTTGAGTTTGCTGACATAACAGTTACCATGCAAGTATTGGGATGGCACCAAATGAAGCTTTATATGGCAGACCATGCAGATCACCACTAAACTAGCATGAGGTAGGAGAAAGACAGGTTTGGGTTCAGAATTAGTTCGACAATGTGCAGAAATAGTAAAATTATTTCAAGAAAAATTGAAAACAACCCAGAGCCGTCAGAAAAGCTATGCAGACGTCAGACATAGACCTTTGCAATTTGAAGTTGGTGACTATGTATTTCTAAAGGTTTCTCCTACTAAAGGTGTTTTGAGGTTCAGTAAGAAAGACAAGTTGAGCCCAAGATACATATGTCGGGCCGTTCCAGATAAAAGAAAGAATGGGTGAAACGGCTTACAAGTTAGATTTGCCAGCAGATTTTACTGATGCACATGATGTGTTTTCACGTCTCAATGTTGAGAAATATATCAAAGATCCATCCCAAGTTGTCAGTTATCAAAGAGATGATCTAAAGCCCGACATGACAATGCTGGAATACCCAGTGCAGATTACAGGCCACAGAACTCAGAAGCTCAGGAATAAAGAGATTGAATTAGTGAAAGTCAGATGGGAAAACAGACAAGGTGGAGAAGATACATGGGAATTAGCAGAAGAAATAATGAAAGCGTATCCATACTTGTTTGAGTAAGTTTTAATTCTTTTAGGTGATAGTGTTATATAGATTGAATAAAAAAAATTCGGTGTTCAATTTTTGTTTTAAATTCGAGGACGAAATTTCCTTTTAGGTGATAGTAATGTGACGTTCCAGCCGTTCGGATCGTCTTCTTGTGTGATGGTGGCCAGTGTGTGGCAATGATGTGAGTAGCAGGTGTTTTCCGCAGGTTGTGAGGCTCTGTGGGCTGGAGATTTGGGCCCAACGTGCTCACTGATTCACTGTCTGTGAATGAGACAGTGAGGGGCGTCGCGTTCTGAACACGACATCTTAGGGCGTCGTGTTTATGAAACCGCTGCATAGGGCAAGCTTGCTGACGTCGATTATTGAAGGCGACGACCTAGTGTGTCGCGTTCAGGTCGCGACACAGTGTGGTGTCGCGTTCTTAACCGTGATGTGTTTTTATAGAACCCTAGAAGAACAGAGCTCACACGAGCTCTGCTCGGCCAGGGGGTGTGTTGGAGGATTTTTGGGCGATTCAATTTGCAGGAACTTGGTTCGACATGTTCTCGCCGCAAGGACGCTGCGCGGAGCGGGGGAAACGTCGTGTGGGCTCTGTACTTTGCCTGCTTCGTGAAGGTAGGGAGATTTCCCATGTTTTGATCCGTGGATTGCTCGTGTGATGTGGATGATGTGTTTCTAGCTTCTAAACAGTAGATAGCATGTGTAGGAACACATTAAAGCATGTAAATGGAATAAGAACCATAGATTGTAGGGGTTTGGGGAGATCCGGATGAGGGATTCCGGATTAGGGTTTGCGCCTGTGAAGGCAACAAACCTGTGCGTCGCGACAATGTCGCGACAGAACGATACGTCACGTTCATGCTTTTAAAGGCAACATATCGAGCTGTCACATTCTGAATGCGACACTGAACCCCGTCGCGATCGCAGCCGAGGTTTGTTATATGCATATGTATGCTAGTGTAATATTATCGAATTATCGTATGTGTATTGTGCGGTAATGGTAAGAGGTGCATGGCACTCTCAGTGCTCGGGAGCATGTGGTGTGTGTGTTGGCATGGTGATCACGCGGTTTGCGTGGAGGTTTCATGTGGCTTGTGCGGTGTGCACGTGGTTTCCATGTACGTGGCGTGTAGTTGACGCCTACGTACCGTGGATACCTCTTCAGTTGGGAGCCCCAGGTTTTGTGTGAGTCAGGCACGTGTGTGCTCGGGGCTTGTCCCGGTACTAAGTATCACCGAGGTTTTGTCGTCTTCCTGGACACCCTCACTCTTGTGCTGAGTAGTACATCCGGCTGAGGGAAAGACGACAGTGGTACAACGACTAGAGAGAGAGAGTTTGTTGTGTTGTCGCTTGTAGCGCGCTCATAGTTGGAGGAGACAAACACCAGTAGACATACTGGGCCCCAGCTAGTCCTGTTTTCCAGTGCCTCACTTAGGGAGCTCGAGCCAGAGTCCCTAAAGGCGCCAGGCATGGGCCTGCGGGTGTGTGACCTGCAGGTTGTGGTGGTTTAGTTGGACTCCACAGTTCTTTATACTAGTTTAGTGGAGCGGCAGCTGGACCTTCCGTCCGTGGCTTCGAGACTGAGAGGTAGTCCTGTGTGTTTGTCCGGGTCAGTAGCTGGTGTTGTGAGCCAGTCCACGTGGCCCGAGTGAGGCGTTTACCTACTGTAGCTCGTACACTTGTTTGGGTTTGCCGTTTATTTATCATTATTGGTTTCTATTAAGCGGCAAGTGGTAAGTGGTATTTACAGTTTTATATCCTACTACATAGTTCTATGAATTGTTAGTGTAGTTTCCTGCTTTACTATTTGCGTTGGTTTGCTTGGTTCTAGGGAGTTTCCCTACTGAGCCGTGACTCGAGAGGCTCACCCCCCTACTCTTCAGGTGAGGGAGAGGCAGAGACCTCACACCCGTCGTCTAGTTCTGAGCCGCACCGTAGCAGAGGGTCCGCACCACCGGCAGTGTAATTTACTTTTCTATTGCACACTCGGGGTATGCCCCAGGTTGTTGTTGTAGTTTGGTACAGTTGTGCTATGGCTATGTACATTTCTAATAAATATTTGTGAGATTGGCAAATCTTATATATATTGAGCTGGTTCCTTTATATTTCTACGGACTAGTAGTTTGATATCCCTTGCAAGGCTTCGGCCCGGTCGCGGGAGGCGGACTCGAGTTAGGCTCGTTATGGGTTAATGGGTCTGAACAACGAGGGCCGTCACAATGATTATCCCTAATCATAACTCATAACTCTCATAATAGGCCTCAAAGTCCTAAACAGTCAATCCTCCAAAGGCTACACATCGCGATCCATCTCTATTACTTATCATATCTTACGGAGCCATTGGGGAAGGCCAACATCTATATAAACCCCGGGGATCCCATTGAATTAGGTATGAACAATGTGTAGACACTCAATTGGTGAAGTGTGATCTTGAATCCTCTAACTTTTTTACCTTTGTGATCTTGCCTCTTATTGACTTAGATATTAGAGAGGTTTTTTTAGACCCCTATCACAGGATCTCTAATCTTTTATTTCCTCCATAAATCCGCATCCAAAGAGAGAAGAGCATAAGCAATTTCTCCCTATCACAAAATCACTCAATGGTGTACAATCCGATCCAAGATCAACGCTCTTTATTTGACATCATCTGTAGGAAATGATAGAAAAGCCATCATGATGCGCAAGAGCAACAACAACACCAATAGGAGGATGGCTGATGATAAGGGGAAGGCTCTGGAAGCAAGCGAGCAAAAGAACAAGGTCTCTCTGATCACCCACTCTGTCTCTAGAATTGCTCAAAATGTTAAGGGAGATGTCCCTTTTCTTCACCTACCCAGCCTGTTTTGGAGGTACCACCTCCTCCAATGAACCTTGATGCCCTCATTAATGTGAAATTGGATAGACTCATCGAATTGATGATGGTCCGAGCCACGAGAGATGAGCATTCCCACGGTCACAATCCATTCACCATCGTGGGGAGGCATCACATTGTAGAGCACCTACAATTGGCGGCCCGCTTCACTATTGAAGAAGATTGCATCATCAAGAACAATGTGAAACATGCCCCTCCATAACCCTCCCCCCCCCCCCCAACGAAGATAAAAAAGCCTCCTCAATCTACATGGAAGGAGGAACAACACTCAGTGGTAAACACCACCACTAACTATCGCCATTGTTGAACCAGACATAGGGTAGAGAGATATGTTGTTGCACCACCCACTGGGGGAATATGCCTCTAGCCCCCTCGTATCCACCTAGAGTTGACTCTTCAGCTTTGGAGTTTGGAGCGTTGATCTCTAAGTAGGAGAGCCTCCCACTACAAGAAAAAGCGCATTTAGAGACCGACAATTTCGGTCTCCATTCAGAACTATTCGGTCACTAAATGTTCCAAGAGCCGAATAGAGACTGAAACTATCGGTGAAGAAATTTTTGGTCACAAATCTGTGACCAAAAAGTGTCGGTCACTAAGACCGATTAGTGACGATTATTTGCAGTCGCTGATATCGTCATCAGCTACCAAAAACTTCAGTCACTATTTCGGTCACTAAAATAGTCACCGAATAGTGACTGAGAACATTCGGTCACTATAGCGGTCACTAATTTAGTGATTGCGTTAGTGACTGAACGCGTCGGTCGCTATTTGCGACCGAAGGCATCAGTCACTATTTCGATCACTAAAACAGTGACCGACTAGTGATTGAGGTCATTGGTCGCTGATAGCGACTGACGTTTTTAGGTCACAAATCGGTCACTGTTTTGGTGACCGAAATAGTGACCGAATTATTTTGGTCACTAATCGGTCTCTAGTTTTTTAATTTTTAATATATATAATTATTTATTTATTTAAGAAAATAACTTGTGTAATAAAAACTATAAAATGTCCACAACAAATAACACAATAATAAAATCCACAATAATAAAAAATATCCACAACAATATAAAAATGTCCACAATAATACATAACAATGAAATGAAAATCATGAATCATCGTCCTCGTCCACGTGCTCGTCCTCGTCTCCTCCCACCCACGCCACACGAGAGAAACTACAATCTATATAAAAATAATAAGTAAATTTAAATACTACTATAAGTAATAATTATTTAAATTTTAGATGATTTATTTACTCACTTTTAAACTAAATTAACTAGCTTTATGTGAATTTGAGTGTCGAGCTCAAATCGGGAGTTCGAATTGAACTCCGTCAGTTTCCACAAGTGGACAACCACGCCCTTCCGTACTGGAAAAAATCAGAGGCCAATCGGATTAGTATTTCTAATTTTGGACCCACAAACCTAAGTTCTTCATTTTTAAACTAAACTAACTTGCTTATGCGAATTTGAGTGTTGAGCTCAAACTGGGAGTCCGAATTGAACTCCGTCAGTTTTCACAAGTCACACTCATCGCCCCGACCGTACTGGAACAAACTGGAGGGCCGAATGGATAGTATTTCTAATTTTGGACCCCCAAACCTAGCTAAGTTCTCCTTTTTAAACAAAAAAAAACATAACTAACTTGCTTAAAAATGAATTTGAGTGTCGAGCTCAAATCGGAGTCCGAACTGAACTCCGTCAATTTCCACAAGTCACAACCATCGCCCTAGCCGTGCTGAAAAAAATCGGAGGCCAATCGGATTAGTATTTCAAATTTTGTTTGACCCCCCAAACATAAGTTCTTCATTTTTAAACTAACTAACTTGCTTTATGTGAATCTGAGCGTCAAGCTCAAACCGGGAGTCCGAATTGAACTCCGTCAGTTTTCACAAGTCACACTCATCACCCGACCGTGCTGGAACAAACTGGAGGCCAATCGGATTAGTATTTCTAATTTTGGACCCCCAAACCTAAGTTCTTTATTTTTAAACTAAATAACTTGCTTAATGTGAATTTGAGCGTCGAGCTCAAACCTGGAGTCCGAATTGAACTCCATCAGTTTCCACAAGTCACACTCATCGCCCCGACCGTGCTGAAAAAATCGAGGCCGATAGATTAGTATTTCTAATTTTGGACCCACAACCTAGCTAAGTTCTTCCTTTTTAAACAAACTAAACTAAACTAACTTGCGTAAAATGAATTTGAGCGTCAAGCTCAAACCGGGAGACCGAACTGAACTCCATCAGTTTCCACAAGTCAAAACATCGCCTGGCCGTGCTAGAAAAAACCGAAGGTCAATCAGATTAGTATTTCGAATTTTGGACCCCCAAACCTAAGTTATTCATTTTAAAACTAAACTAACTTGCTTAATGTGATTTGAGCGTCGAGCTCAAACCGGGAGTCCGAATTGAACTCCGTCAGTTTCCACAAGTCACAATCATCGCCCTGACCATGTTGGAACAAATCGGAGGCCGATTGGATTAGTTTCTAATTGGACCCCCAAACCTAGCTAAGTTCTTCCTTTAAAACAAAACAAAACTAACTTGCTTAAATAGAAAAGTTAAAATAAAATCAATTTACTCACATGAGGGGCCCCTGCTGATGTCGATGGTGCTGCCTGAGGAGGATGCTGACCTGGGAGAGGGCCTGGGAGATAGCCTGGGAGAGCTGGGCTTGGACAACGTCGACACCTGTGTTTGTATCGTGTGGACTATACGAGACTCCATCGTGTGGGCCAGATGAGACTCCATCGTCTCGGCCAAACGAGACTTCAAACTAGAGATCTCATCTCGAATGAAGCCCATCATCTCACTGGGAGAAGTACCTGGAGCACCAACTGTGGTGAATGCACTAGTCTGTGAGGCTGAACTTGAGGCGCCAGATAACACCATGCTCGTGTCCATACTGTGCCCAAAACCATACACATGGCCTTTCTTTAGGGCACCAGATGCCGTAACCCATACCTCAGGATCTAACTGTGGCTGCTCCTCCTCCCCGGCATACTTCTCTGTCATCTGTTGGCTATACGACTCCTGTAAAAAATAAAATTGACAATGTAATATCTGTAACGAGAAAAATAAATAGTGAATAGACTGTAATACTTACCGCAACTCTCGAGCTCTATCGCTAATATACTGATCTGTCCCCCTTTTCTTATGTGTCTTATCAAACACCTCCTGAAATGTCGGAGGCCGTTTAGCTCCTTTTCCTATTTCACAGAAAAACATGACATAAATGAGTACCTATATGAATAAAATATATCACAAACGGACATATGACTTACCAATCTGGACTGATGGGTCGCAAAGGAAACGGACCCACTTGTATGCATGTTGGCCTCTAGATTGGCCGCCTGATTTTTTTTTTTAATGTAGCCGAACCAAAAGGAGATGGTAGGGGCGCCCTCACGTATGTGGGGGAGTCACGACCTTCACCAAGCGGCTAAAATTTTCTGATATATATGTGAAGAGAAAAGGGAAGGAGGTAGGGAGAAATTACATGGACGGGCTAAGGCCTAAGTGTAGGGCACCCCACCTTATCTAGGTGGTAGGGGCCCTTTACAACATGTGGTAAGACAGTCGTAGAGCCCCAAAAACTGAAATTGTTGGTGGAACACCCGTACCAGCTATGGCGTCGGCCACTTTTTTTTTGGTTATTAGCCCAGTGGCATCCGCCACTGGAAAGCCCGGCGCCACCGGGTTCGATCCCGGGTGGAAGCGCCCCCACCCCACCCCAATGTCCATCCCGCCACTTGATTGCCTCATGCGGTACATGCTTTATCTGAGACTTGAGCGTTTGGGTAGTTACAACTATGTCTTGAATGACACATGTTAGTTCCCATGCCGAGACATATTACCAGTAACAATCCGCATCTGATTTAAAGAATCTGTCTCCACCATAATATCCAGGATTCCTTGGTTACAACATGTTGCAAGGCCATCCTGAAGAGCACGAGCTTCTGCATCAAGGGCAGTGATGACTCCCTGGTACTTTATGGCAAAAGCAAAGACACACATCTACCATGGTGATCACGAAGGATGCCTCCTCCTCCAGCATCGCCGCTGCAATTTTGAAAGCCCCGTCGACATTTAGTTTTAATCTTCCTACCGGGGGGTGCATCCATTTTACCACAGTGGGGATAGAGAGTTTTGGATGCTCACGTACACCTCCTATCTGTTTAAGAACATCTACCATGGTTGGGATAAATGTTGGATCTTAATGATGTGCCGCAGCAGAATTGATAGCATAATCCTATGAACAATGTGTTTTTGCCGACATGATTTGCTCTTGGAATCTCGCCCGGTTTCTGCTACACCATATCCCCACATTGCTGACATGAAAGTGCATTGTGCCAAGCCTTCCCACAGTGCTAAAAAGTACCTGGTTTGATAAGAATGACAGCAGCCATCAGTCACATTGGTGGCTTCGTTGTTGTCAAACTGAAGAAGCTGGAATAAATCTGTCCACACTTTAGTTGCTATGTCACTTCTGAAAAAAAAATGAAGGGCATTCTCTTCTTGAGGGGGGGGGGAACAACAGGAACATTTAGAACATAAGGGCACCCCTTTTCTTTGATTGTCTGATCAACTGGAACACAGTTTGACATCAATTTCCAGACAGCACTTACCATTTTAGCGGTATATAGGACTGCCATATAGTGTTCCAGACCTGAGTTGCAGCTGGTGGAGGATTAGGCACACTGATTTTGTGGAGAACATTCCACTGGTAGTTGGGGTCCATATCCATGTATCCTTGGACTATTCAGTATACAAATGTTGAGCTAAGATATGTCTAGGGCAGAACTGAATTGTAGTCTGTAAATGGATGCTGTTTGGATCGGTAAAGCCTGCTGGATGGTGCATGTTTTGCCACTGAGATTTTCCCATGTGTCTTCAGTAAGGTATGTACGGAGTGGTGCTGTACCTGTCCATGTATCAAACCAGAAAGAAGTCGTGGAGTTCTCCTTTGCGGGGATAAGTCTGTGATTGTTCTGAATAAGCAGGGCGGCTTGCTGCCAAAGCTTCCTATTCGGGGCTGTCATGAAAGGGAAGTGAGCATTTGAATAATAACATTTGAATAGATGCTTTCCTCTGAAAATTTTGGCCCACAGAGAATTGGTGGACAGTGCTCTCCATAATTTTTGGTTCTGAGTGCAACTTGCATATGTGTGTAGGTTTGAAGGCCCAGACCCCCACAATTCTTTGGTTGAGAGATCATTGCCCAGCTATGCCAATGCCTTTTTGGTGATCCTTCATACGACCCCCAAAAGAAATTTGCTAGTATTCTGTGAAAGGCTCTCATTACAGTGACCGGGAATGGAGAGGGCGGCCATGGTGTACACAGGGAGAGCTGAAAGGACATGCTGAATTAAAATTAATCATCCCTTGGTAGATAGAAATTCAGTTTTCTATCCCTGCAATTTACTGGTTGTCTTGGCTATAATGTTGGCAAAGTGGACAGGTCTGCCTCCAAGGATGAATGGAGACCCCAAGATAAGTGAGAGACAGTTCGCTTTTGCTAAAACCAGTGATGTCCTGATTTTCTGAATCAGATTTGCAGAAGCATCTTTATGTATATAATACGAGCTTTTGTGCTTGTTGATGAGCTGCCCAGATTGGTCGCCGATTCACTTTCATTGTTGTGGAGGTTTGTTGTCATCTCTCTGCGGCCCATATGTTGCACAAACTTTCCCAGTAGTCTCTCCTCCCATGTCGGTGCGCGACGCACCCTCCAAAGAGTTGGGTCTGCACTCTGAAAAACTTTCTCTAATTTTCCTCACATTATACAACAAATGCTTAAAATTTGATTGGGCAGTGGTCGTCCATACTAATCGAAACCGTGCCTCATCAAACGATGCGTGAATCGATGATGGCTCTGTACAGATAATAGTTAGTTAATTGAATGTAGGAATAAGAAAACAAATAAATTATAATAAGAAATTACATACCATGAACATCTGATACAACGACTCCTGGACCTCCATCGGGAAATCATTGAATCTATGAGTAGCCTGAGGAAAGTGTGCCTGAATTGAGATACTTGGGCGGGCTCTATTCTATCACTGTAATTATGTAACTTGTTAGTATGAATTTATGAACTATTATACCTCCTTAATAAAAGATACATATAAGTTTATTACATACCCATTTATCCACACCTCCCGCAGAGTGCTGTCATAAAAATTGTCTCCCCTCCTGTAGACTAACAACATCTCTGGCACCGGACCTGGACAAAAATGCACACGACATAAGTAATGTACAAGAATATAAATAATGACTATACAAATACTTACAAATTTAAATATACATATCTACTACTGTAGAAGAGAAGGTGTAGATTGACCCGAGCCTGTAACATTTTAATGGCATAAATAATATGTATAATAATGACTATACAAATACTTGCAAATTGAAATATACATACATGGTACTCTAGGAGAGGATGTGTAAACTCACACGAACCTGTAAGAAATTTATGGCATAAGAATCAATGCCAATGAAAGTAGAACTTAAATATACATACCTGCTGCTACAGGAGGAGGGACAGAAGAAGGACTAACAGCTGTAACAATTTAAATGGCATAAATATATGTATAAATATGCACAAAGAAAAATACAACTTCAAATATACAATGTACAAGAATATAAATAATGACTATACAAATACTTAACAATTGAAATATACATACCTAGTACTCTAGGAGGAGGAAGTGTAAACTCACCCGAACCTATATGATTTTAATGGCTTACGAATCAATGCACAATGAAAGTAGAACCTGTTGCTACAGGAGGAGGGACAGAGGAAGGACCAGCAGTGTAACAATTTAAATGGCATAATAATATGTATAAATAATGCACAAAGAAAAATACAACTTCAAATATACAATCTACAGAATAATAAATAATGACTATACAAATACTTGCAAATTGAAATATACATACCTGGTATGTAGGAGGAGGAGGTGTAAACTCACCCGAACCTGTAAGAATTTTAATGGCTTAAGAATCAATGCACAATGAAAGTAGAACTTTAAATATACATACCTGTTGCTACAGGAGGAGGGACAGAGGAGAACCAGAAGCTGTAACAATTTAAATGACATTAATAATATGTATAAATAATACACAAAGAAAAATACCAAAGAAAAATATACATACCTGATGATGCAAACAAACCCCTCCCACGGCTGCTCCTCCTCCGGAACTGGAGCCCGATCGTGCTCCACACCATGTCTTCATAGGGAACATAAAAAATAATGTTCATTAGTCAATTGCTTATATTGAAAGTGGGCTACTTTAAATATACTAAACAGATGTGAAAGAATTCTACCCATTTTTAAATGATATCCATTTCCTCCTCAGATGATGACGATATATCTAATTCAACCCCATCTCCATCATCATCTTCACATTCATCACTGGTATATTCCTCCTCATCAGAACTTCACATTCAATATTTGTTCGCCTTCCACTACTCCATTTTATCTCATGTGGATCGACTTCTTCGATCTCATTTCCTTTAGATAAGGAAATTGGCGCTTCAGATTCGTCTTCTCCAATATGAGCTGTCAACTCTACATTTTCAACCAAGTCTTCTTGAAAGAATTCTGCGTTGACTCTTCAGGTGTCTGATCAGTCATGTCCAATTCATAATCAGAGAATAGTCTTGACTTAACTCTGCAAACTACCCACCAATCATTTTGTTCTTTTTTGTAGATGATGGATAGCTTGTATAGTACACTTGCTGTGCTTGTGTGGCTAAAATGAATGGCTCATAAGTATTCAATTTTGACTTATGTTTAAGCTCGACAATCACATGCGTTGTGTTATTTCGAATGGAATTCGGATCAGCCAATGACACTTGAACAAGATATATGATTTTCTTGTCCTAGATATAGCAACTGTAAGATCTCCTCTACAATACCATAGTAGTCATATTCACTTTCATTGTATGTACTTCCTTTAAACATATGCCACTGTTCATGGTATATTTACTCTGCCCATAGTCTTTTGTATGAAATCTATACCCATTCACAATAAATCCAGGATAGTTCTATGCAATTTTCGATGGGCCATAGGCTATCTGACGAACTCTTTCTCAGTAATTAAACCTTGTTCAACCTACGTATAGAGAAGACTAGTTAAAAAGTGAACATAACTTATCTTGAATATTGTTTGAGCATGTACACTTACGCGTTTCTTATCCATAAGGCCAATGACTTCTCTCGTTCTTTTTCAACCTCATAATTAGTGAGATGTGAATTTCGTTGAATTATTTCTGAATCAAATTATCTGCAATATGATAGAAGACCACCTTCAATAAATAGAATAAGGGCAAAAAAGTTATATACATAATAAATGTGAGTTTAGCACTTACTTAACATAACACTCTAACTCAACACAATTTAAAAGAATATATATATCTGCGGGCATAACTCTCTGTCATCCAGCATACGAGTTGAAGAACGTCCGAAGGCACGTCCAGGATGATTAAATATGGAGAGTCGATCTAAACACACAGATTCCCCTCCATCATCATTACGTGGAGGTTGAGTACGACGAGTTTGTATGTCTGCTTCAAAGTACATCGAACAAAAGTTTGAGATTTTCTCCATAATGTATGCCTCAGCAATAGAACCCTCCACTTTTGCTTTATTTCAGACTTTCATTTTGAGGTCATGCATACACCTACATCAACAATGTACAAGATAAATAGGAAACATATAATATATAAGGTGTAATTCTAAGAAGAAAAAAGTTAATATTTGCATATACCTCTCAAATGAATACATCCATCTATATTGTACTGGCCCTCCGACTTTAGCTTCATATGGTAGATGTACGAGTAAATGCTCCATTGAATCGAAGAATGCAGGCAGAAATATCTTCTCCAACTTGCATACGATGGTGACCACATTCTGTTCGATAGTTTGCACATCCTCAAGCCTGAGTTCTGATGCACACAGAATCGTGAAAAATCAACTCAGCTCAGACAATGCTCCCCATAGAGGCTTCGGCAACATGTCACGAAATGCAATAGGTAGCAACCTTTGCATGCAACACATGGAAGTCATGACTCTTCATTCCAATATTTTCCCCTCGCTGACGTTGACAGAACGAGCAATATTAGACACATAACCGTCAGGAAATCTCAACTGTTTCAGCATTGACACACTTCCTTTACTTGTCCTCCTCCAAGCACATAAACTGCTCTTGGTTAATTGATTTCCCATTTAGTTCAACAAGTTCTAACTCTGGACGTTTACAAAGCATGGGCAAGTCCAAACGTGCATTCCCATTGTCCTTGTTTTACCTTTTATGTCCATAATGGTGTTGAACACATTATCAAAGACATTTTTCTCGATATGCATCACGTCTAGATTGTGCCACACAAGAAGAGTCGACCAATAAAGTAGCTCCTAGAAAATGCTTCTATTCACCCAGTTGTGCTCCTTCCCAAAACCTGAAAGGTGTCGGGTACTGCCCATCAGTTGTGTGATATCTGGCAAATTTTATACACGTGCTGCCATATGATGACCGGACAACCTCTCGATATAACTTCATCTCGTTCCATTCTATTCTTTAGGAATGCATATTTTTGTCTTCTGAAAGGGTGATTAGCTGCTAAAAACTGTCGATGGCAATCAAACTAGCAGGACTTCCCACCATGTTTAAGTACAAATGATTTGGTATTATCCATACAGTAAGGACATGCTAGCCTCCATGTGTGCTCCAACCAGATAGCATTCCATATTCAGGAAAATCACTTATCGTCCACATCAATGCTGCCCTCATGGTGAAATTTTACTTTCTAGATGCATCATAAGTATTAACCCCCGCAGTCCATAATAATTTCAATTCATCAATCAATGGTTTGAGATAAATGTCTTTATTTTTTGTAGGACTTTTTGGACCAGGAATCAATAAGGATAATAACAAATTCTTTCGCTTCATGCACATGCTCAGAGGAAGGTTGTATGGTGTCACGAACACTGGCCAGCTGGAGTAGGAAGCAACTGAACCTCAAAATGGATTGAATCCGTCAGTGCACAAACCAAGCATCACATTATGCGACTCCCTTGAGAAGATAGGATGAGCATGGTTGAAATGAGTCCAAGCTTCGCCATCTACAGGATGAGTCATAATATCCTCGTCCCGACGTACTCTTTCTACGTGCCACCTCATATGTCAAGCTATCTTTGAAGACATATACATCCGCTGCAGTCTGGGTGTAAGGGGGAAATATCGCAATGACGCATAAGGTATATCCTTTCCCCTAGAATTGGCTCTTTTAGGTTTAAACCTATTATGATGGCAAACTGAACATGATACCTTATCTGCATGTTCTTTGTCATACAACATACAATGATTAGGACATGCATCTATTTTCACATATCCAAGTCCTAAATCATTGACCATCTTCTTGGCACGATAAAAATTTGGAGGCAGCTTCTCATCTCGAGGTAACATGCTCTTGATGATGAGGAGGAGACGATCAAAGCAATTCTCACTTATATGAAATTCAGATTTCAAGTTCAGCAACTGTGACACCGCTGACAACCAAGTGTTGTTTTGACAACCATCCCATAATGGCTCATCAGCATCCTTAAGTAACTGATAGAATCTTCGGCTTCCTTGTTCGGCACGTTTCAACGCATGTACATTGAATGTCGGACCAGCAACATCTACAACCATATCCACATACGTACTTGTGCCTTCCACATTACTAGGCTCGTGCGACCATAGCACCTCACCATGACATGTCCAATTCATATAACCTTCAACAAACCCTTTTTTGTATAAATGGCGTTGAACCTCCCATGGTGAATTCCACTTCAATTTTTACAAATCATACAAGGACATTGGATGCAACCTTCGCTGTTTACTGCTGCATTTGGATTCCCCAATGCAAACTGAATGAAAGTCTCAACTCCGACCCTAAACTCCACAGACACCACATGATCAACTATTCTACGATACATCGATGAATGGTCTGAAGCCATTTTTTCCTGCGCCCAACTAATATTAACAGATAAATAACTTTAAAATTCAAACTCACACATCCTTCGACGCAACCGAAATGAATAGGAAGGATATATTATTTAGATTATCACTTTTTACCCATCTGTGAATATTTGATCGCACTCAGATGGCCATTTACTATGTGTTTGTATAATTTGCTGAAAATTTCGGCAGCATCTCCCCACACCTCTCTGATATACCAAAAATATTTATTGATTAAGATATTTTCTTAAACACTTACTAATAAGTGGTTAAGAAAATATTCTAAATCAATAAAGGTATATCAGAGAGGAGTGAGTAGACGCACCTAAAATTTTTAACAAATAATACAAACACATAGTAAATGACCACCTAACTACGATCAAACATTCACAGACTGTCCAAAATGGATCAATTCAAGACTCTGAGTTAGATATACACGTTCTCATCATTGAAAATCAGACTCGTGCACATCAATCCCAAAGTCTTGAACGGGAAGGTTCATTGACATGGGCTTAACACGCTCTCGTAAGGTGTGTACAGTGATAAATTGTTATACATGCATAGATCAAATTTAAAAACCACATAAATATGAAAGGAAAATGAAAACAAAATATTACATGTGAAAAGTGCAATATTAAACTAAATTCACACATACATCTAAATGAATTACATTAAAATAAGAACTGCAATACTAATCAAGAAAAAAAAATTCATAGTAAAAAATTTTCTTGCAAAGTGTTGAACAACTTCAAAGGAAAAAAAAAGGGTGCACTGGCCCTGTGTTACTGAATTTCACCTATTTACACGGCAACCAGTAACTGACAGGAAAAGATTTGGGGGAGTCAGGTTCGGAGAAATGGAGAGGGCCTGCCTACTTGCCATGCATGGGGTCGCAGCGAACCTTCACGAACGCCTATTCACACTTAGTGACTCCTCACAGATGCATGTTTGCCAAACATGCACCAGAGTCGCGAATGTGAATAGGTGTTTGTGAAGGTTCGCAGCAGCCCCATGGGCAAGTAGGCAGTCCCTCTCCATTTCTCTGAACCTGACTCCCCCAAATCTTTTCCTATCAGCTACTAGTTGTCATATAAGTAGGTGAAATTCAGGAACACAGGACTAGTGCACTTTTTTTTTTTTCCTTTGAAGTTGTTCACACCTTGCAAGAAATACTACATATAAACAAGTGCAATACTAAACAAATACATTAAAATAAGAAGTGTAATACTAATCATTAAACTGAAAGTGAACATTAAACGTAAACTAAACTAATGTCTACAAGGAAGAGTTTGTACTATTTTTTTTCCCTAAATTGGGATGTATACCTCAATGGTGTTTGTATTTGGCTTCTTACAAACGCCTATCCCATGACTAATAAGTGGTGTGTAACACACTTCTAAACGCCTATCCTATGGCTCTAAGGGAGTTGAGGAGGGGAGAGGATTGTGACTTCCTGCACATTAAAATTCACAATGACCTTGAACCGGGTTGTGTCCTCTTCCTACATGCCATTAATTCATTCATATTAGGGGTTGTGTCTTCTAATAAAAACCCACTTTATAGAGGATAAAAATTTTTGTTTACTTATAGGGGTTGTATCTTGCCTTCAATTTTACACCGTTGTGCCATTGTTCCACTAAGTATCATTGCACCTGATTATTTTAATTACCATTTTACCCATCAAATGGATCATAGTTTTAATTTTCTTGCCTTGCTAATGATGCCAATCTCCCTAGCTTGGTTATGGACTTAATCAATTAGTTAACTATTAAATGACAATTGTCCCCTAAAAATGAGAAGTAAAAATGAAAGCAGAGGAGAAAAAGCGTCTATAAAAATAGTAATATGGGTATTATGTAATCCATTGTTTTTTGTGAATCCACTCCCACCCCACTGCCCCCTAATCAAACCCCCACCCCATTGCCCCCCGCCCCACTGCCCCCTAAACCCCCACCCCACTGCCCCCCAAAACCCCCACCCTACTGCCCCCCACCCCACTGCCCCGTAAACCCCACCCCACTGATATGTTCAAAGCGCCTTCCCCCCTCCCCTCCCACCCAACCCACCACCTTCTTTTCCCCTCCACCAAGGCCCCCCACTCGCCTGGACAGTGAGAGAGAGAGAGACCCCCCCGGCTGTCTCCCCCCCCCCACCGCGGCCCTCCCCCCTCCCGCCTGGACAGAGAGAAAGAGAGAGAGAGAGAGAGAGAGACTCCTCCCGACTGTCTCCCACCTCCCACCACAGCCCCCTCGGCTGTCTCCCCCCCCCCCCCCACTGCGGCCCTCCCCCGTCCCACCTAACAGAGAGAGAGAGAGACCCCCGATTGTCTCCTCCCCCCCCCCCCCCCCCAGCTGTCTCCCCCCCTCCCCTCCCACCGCGGCCCTCCCCCGTCCCGCCTAGATAGAGAGAAAGAGAGAGAGAGAGAGAGCGAGAGAGAGAGAGAGATAGAGAGAGAGAGAGAGAGAGAGGAGAGAGAGAGAGAGAGAGAGAGAGAGAGAGAGAGACCCTGGCTGTCTCCCCCCTCTCCCACCGTGGCCCCTCCCCCGTCCTGCCTGGACAGAGAGAGAGAGAGAGAGAGAGAGAGAGAGAGAGAGAGAGAGAGAGAGAGAGAGAGAGAGAGAGAGATAGAGAGAGAGACCCCTGGCTGTTTCCCCCCCTTCCCTCCCACCGTAGCCCTCCCCCACCCCCCCGCCCTCTCCCCCCCCCCACCTCCCACCGCGGCCCTCCCCCCTCCCGCCTAGATAGAGAGAAAGAGCGAGAGAGAACCCCCCTGCCCACCGCGGCCCTCCCCCCTCCCACCTGGACAGAGAGAAAGAGAGAGAGACAGACCCACAGAGCAAACACACACACACACACAAAGAGAGAGAGAGAGCTTACCGGCGACGACGACGTGGATCCCCAGCAGATGACGACGACGACGTAGACATGGCGATGGCGACGAGGACCACAGCTGCGGCGATGCGGACGACAGCGGCGGCGACATGGACGGCGGTGGCGACGCGGCGTCTCGGCGAGAGAGAAGAGAGGAGAGGCGTCGGTGAGAGAGAGGAGAGAGAAGAGAGAATACCGACGGGCGCGGTGGGGGGGAAGTTAAAACGAGATATAGCGACTGACTAGCAACTGAAACATTTCGGTCGTTACTCGGTCGCTAGACCCGCCTAACCATTGTGACCAAAATTTTCGGTCATTATTTAGTCTCAGATTGGAGACCGAATAGTGACTGAAATATTTCGGTCACAAAGTTTCACCCCATAAGCCCGCCAACGGATAGTTTTAGTGACCGATTTTTTGTCTGTCACTATTCGGTCGCTAAACCTGCATAAACTTTGTGACCGAAATATGTTAGTCACTATTCGGTCTCAGATTGGAGACCGAATTGGGACTAAAATATTGCGGTCACAAAGTTTTCTCACCTTTTCTAGCCTCCCCTCACATTCTAGGATCACCCTTCTTCGGTCTACAACCTTTTACTCGGGGATTCCCTCTCGGGTAAATCGGGTTGGTTCCGAAGAAAACTCTGTAAGTCCCTAAATTCCGTAGATTCCCTCACGGTACGGGACAGGAGGACCTTTACCCTCCCAGTCTAGTTCGCCTATTCACTCGGGTTTGAGTCACGTTTGAGAGAATCGGCCTTTTGCGAGCCTAATTAACACACGGCTTTAACATTTAAAATTTTGGGGACGTTGTTTGATAACATTGTTTGGTAGAAACCCCATAGTGAAGTTAATCAACTTTAAACATTCTAAAATCAATAGGTTGTGTGCTAATGGATGCTGGTTAAATTCTCTCAATATGACTGACAATCCGGCTTTTGAATATGAGGACGATATCCATGAGTTTGTCGGGATGGTTGTGACGGAACGCCTCGGCCAAGCCCGTTAAACCGATAACGTACTTGATCCGAGTCCGCCTCCCGCGAACGGACCGAAGCCTCGCAAGGGATACCAAACCACAGTCCGTGTAAACACAAAGGAACACACCACATTTTTTATATAATTCACAAGTTTACATAGCCAAATTTCCACAAAACTGAAAAGAAGTACAAGATCCTGGGGCATACCCGAGATACAACTGAAGAAAGTAAACAACTAGCCAAACTACACTGCTGGAGTACTACACAGCTGAAACTACACCGCTGGAGGTACTGACCCTGCATCGCTACGGCGCGGCTCTGAGCTGGACGACGGTCGTGAGACGTCCTCCTTGCTCTCACCTGTGGGGGTAGGGGTGAGCCTCTCTAGTCACTGGCTCAGTAGGGAACTCCCCCAAAACCGAGCAAACCAAAAACCACAGGTACAAAGCTATAAACAATACCAACAATTTATAGAACAGCTAAGCAGGATATTAAAGCTGTAAAAGTACTCACCGTCTGCCGACTACGAGAAACAACAGTAATAATTAAACGGCAAACCAGTACAGGTGTACAAGCTAAAGTAGAGACTGCCAAACACGAGCCACGTGAACTGGTTCGCGACACCAGTAACTGACTCGGACAAGCTAACACATGTCTACCTCTCAGTCTCGCAGCCACGGACGAAAGGTCCAGCTACCGCTCCACGTGAAAAGTCAAGCAACTGTGGAGACCAACTAAACACCACCACCTGCGGACCACACGGTCACAGGCCCATGCCTAGCACCTCTAGAGATCCTGGCCCGGAACTCTCTGGAGTGAGGCACTGGAAAAGGACTAACTGGGGTCCAGTACGTCTACTGGTGTCCGTACCCCCAACCACGAGCGCGCTACAAGTGACTAAAGACAAACACAAGTGTCACTGTCCCACTGTCATCTTTCCCTCAGCCAGACGTACAACTCAAACACAGGAGTGAGGTGTCCAGGTCAGACGACACAGACCTCGACGGTACAACACAAGTACCGGGACAAAGCCCCGAGCTAACAACCTGGCTCACAAAGAACCTGGGGCACCCAACTGGAGAGGTAACCACAGTAGGCGTCGTTACTCGCCACGTACACAGAACCACATGCACGTCACACACAATCACGTGAAACCTCACGTAACCACAAGTAACAACGGTTCACTACAAGTGAACCAACTGACTCACGTAAACATCGCGCAGTCACTAAAGTAAGTAGCTAATTGCATACTTGTATGCTAAATACGAGAACCATGTACACTCAGTGCACCTCATGTGTCAACATACATGCATTATCGATAAATACCGTAATAATCATTTCTGCTTATAACCAGTAGGCGGCAACATCGACTGCCGCTTACAATAAGTCAACGGCAAGGGATCTGGCCGTTAATATCTTAGCTGAGGAGCTTGGCGAAAAGCGATCTTGACGCCAGTTCTCCGGCCTTAAACCCTGCAGAAACCCTAATCGGCTCTACGGGTTTTCCAACCATTCTATCTACAGAAAAACATATAAAAGCAGTTCTTTTAACATGCCAGAACCCGAAACAACCCATTACGGCATGCTTTACTTGCTAAATTACTCAAACCACCCATTTTCCCCGTATGGTGCAACTTTATCCAAAAATGCATTATCATGCTAATTCAGGTGGTTATGATGTGTTTTAATGTTTCTACGGAGTTAAACGGGTTCGTCCCCTACCTCAGAACACGCTAGAACCTCCCGCCAATCTCCCGGTTCACACCGAACCCTCCGCAAGCTCCACGAGAATTGCACCATGCCGCGACGTTTTCTCGCGCAATTCAGCAACGCCACACGTTCTACGATCGTCCAACCACTCTTCGGTACCTGTTGAAAGCTTTAGAAACACGGGACGCGAAGCTGGGGCAAGAGGGGAAGAGAACCAGGTAAGAAACCTGCCCTCGGGTGAGCTTATAACCTGCACCATTCTCAGGTTGGCATCAACCCCTATGCCGCCAACAGCAACCGCCACACCAGCGTCCCACATCCAATGCCGCCAAGTTCATGTAGTCAACGTCCACTTACCTGGACGCCAACAGGTCAACGGCCACCTGGCCGCCAACTCCAACTGAACAGCAGCAGGTCTTGTTTCATTTCAGGACCAACCCTACACTTCACCTGCTCAATCCACACATTCACACCATACATTCCACACAACCAACTCACATTGCCTCACAACGGCCGCACAACCAACACACACATGATCCGCTTGGATCCGAAAGGCACGCAACGTTACATTACTATCATCTAAAAAGAAAATTTCGACCTCGAAATTCATAACACAATTCAAAGTTAAACAACTTATACATACATACCTTACAAGTATTATCATCTAAAAAGAAAATACACAAGCTTACTCAAACAGATAGGGATACCTTTAGCCATTTCCTCGGCTAACCCCAGGTATCCTCACCTCCAACCTATTTTCCCATCTCACTTTAACCAACTCAATTTCTTTATTTCCAACTTCTTCATCTTTCGATCTGTGATCTGCACCGGATACTCAGGCATAGTCATATCCGGAGCTGGATCTTCAATACACTTTCTCAACATGGAGACATGGAAAATATCATGCACATCTGCAAAATCAGCTGGCAAATCCAGCCTATAAGCTACTTCCCCAATTCTTTCAATCACCTGGAAAGGTCCTACATACCTTGGACTCAACTTTCCAGACTTGCCAAACCTCATGATTCCTTTACTTGGAGAAACTCTCAGGAAAATAAGATCTCCCACCTCAAACTGAAGTGGTCTCCTTCGAACATCTGCATAACTCTTTTGCCTACTTTGAGCTGCTTGTAATTTTTCTTTAATAAGCTTTACTACTTCAGTGGTTTGCTGAATCAATTCAGGACCCACTAACTGCCTTTCTCCCACTTCATGCCAGTTTAAGGGGTTCTACATGGCCTTCCATATAAAGCTTCATACGGTGCCATCCCAAGACTGGTATGATAACTATTATTGTAGGCAAACTCAACCATTCCAAATGATGCTCCCAGCTACCTCCCCAAACTAAACAAAAAGCCGCAACATATCTTCAATTGTATGGATAGTCCTCTCTGTCTGACCATCTGTCTGGGGATGATAAGCGGAGCTATACCTCAACTCAGAACCAATTACTCTTGCAGACTTCTCCAAAAACCAGAAGTAAATCTTGGATCTCTATCAGATACAATAGTCTTCGGGATACCATGCAGTGGAACAATTCTTTCAACATAAATATTTGCTAATCTGTCCACTGTCCAAGACATACTTACTGCCACTAATCTACACACCTTGGTTAATCTATCAACAAATACCCATATTCCATTATGCCGGAACTCGATTTTGGTAAACCTGCCACAAAGTCCATAGCAATATCATCCCACTTCCACTGCGGAATGGGTAACGGTTGCAATAGACCTCCAGGTCTGATGCTCTGCTTTAATCTGCTGACAGACATCACACTTGAAACAAATTCTGCTATTTCTTTCTTCATATGAGGCCACCAAAAATGCTTTTTTAATCATGGTACATTTTAGTACTACCCGGATGGATAGTGTACCTAGATTATGAGCCTCTTCCAATACTCGCTTTTACCTCTCTTTCAGCTGAACAAACAACCTGCCTCGGAGCCTGACCACACAATTATCATCAATGGAAACTCCTTCCATTTTCACAATTTCAGCTAAACCTGCATTGCTTTTGAGCTTCAATAATCTGCCAATACAAAGACGGCTCTACAGCACTAGCAGCTAGTACCTCCCGTCGCTGACTACTGGGCACATATAAGGAGTCTCCGCTACTTCTTCATACAACTTCCACTCATTAATCATCATCAAATTCATATATGCCTTTCTGCTTAAGGCATCTGCTACAACATTGGCCTTACCCAGATGGTAAGCCAAACTAAAATCATAATCCTTCAAATACTCAATCCATCTGCGCTGGCGAAGGTTCAAATCTTTCTGCGAGAATATACTTCAAACTTTTATGATCTGTAAAGATCTCAAATCTCTCGCCATACAGATATGCCTCACATTTTCAAAGCAAATACAACTGCAGCTAATTCCAAATCATGAGTGGGGTAATTCTCCTCTGCTGGCTTCAATTGTCTGGACGCATAAGCTATTACTTTACCATGCTGCATAAGCACTGCGCCAAGTCCTCTCCTTGAAGCATCAGTATACAGCACAAAACCACCACTCCTGCGGTAATGTCAATATAGGTGCTGATGTAAGTCTTTTCTTCAATTCCATAAAACTTTTCTGACATTCACCGGACCACACAAAAGGCACACCTTTTCTGGTCAACTTGGTCATAGGTGCCGCAATCTTAGAAAAATCTTGAATAAAGCGCCTATAATAACCTGCTAATCCCAGAAAACTTCTAATCTCAGTTATTGTCTTAGGCACTCCCACCTTGACACAACTTCCACTTTACTCGGGTCCACCGCTATTCCTTTAGCTGAGATAACATGACCCAAAAACTGAATTTCCTTCAACCAGAATTCACACTTACTGAATTTAGCAAATAACTGGTTATCTCTTAACAATTGCAGAGTAAACTCAAATGAGCTGCAAGTCCTCTTCAGATGCTGAATAAATTAGAATATCATCGAATAAAGACCACAATGAATTGATCTAAATATGGATGAAAAATTATATTCATCAGATCCATAAAACCTGTAGGAGCATTAGTCAACCCAAAAGGCATAACCACAAACTCAAAGTGACCATATCTAGTTTTTAAATGCTGTTTGTCTATATCTTCTTCTTAATTTAACTGATGGTACCCGGACCTCAAATCAATTTTAGAAAATACCTTTGCTGATTGCAATTGATCAAATAGATCATCTATCCTCGGCAACGGGTACTTATTCTTAATGGTCACATCATTCAACTTTCTATAATCAATACACATCTGAAAACTTCCATTTTCTTTTTCACAAATAAAACCGGCGCTCCCCACGGGGAATGACTCAGTCTAATAAACCCTTTCTGCTGATGACCAAACTGTCCCCATATAAAATAATTCATTTATTTATATATTAATTTTGATGATTAACAAAACATTACTAATGAATTACTTGAGTCTTGAGGACAGAAAATAAAAGCAAAAAGAAAGTTCAAGACAATCAGGTAAAGTCTCATTTCATGTTTTGTCCAAGTCTTTGTATCAACTTTTTCATACTTCATATAGACTTCTATTGATAATCAGAACGATTCCTTTATAAGTTCATAATAGAGTCATCATAACGATTTCATAAGTATTATGATCAATTTCCTTTTGACCGAAAAACCGTGATGTTTCAAACAATCGATACCGTAACGATTTCTTAAAGATCTCATAACGATTCTATAAGACATCGCAATGATTTCTTTAGAAAGCGTAACGATTTGTCTGTCATAACGATTTCTTCTGTACTCGTAACGATTTCTCTTGAACTCGTAACGACTTGTCTGTCGTAACGATTTCGTAAGTTCTCGTAACGATTTCTTTAGAACTCACAACGACTTTCTAGCCGTAACGATTCGTAAGTTCTCGTAACGATTTCTTTAGAACTCGTAACGACTTGCTAGCCGTAACGATTTCTTTAGTTCTCATAACGATTTCTTTGAAACTCGTAACGACTTGCTAGCCGTAACGATTTCTTTAGTTCTCGTAACGATTTCTTTGAAACTCGTAACGACTTGCTAGCCGTAACGATTTCTTTAGTTCTCGTAACGATTTCTTTGAAACTCGTAACGACTTGGAAGTGTAACGATTTCTTTAGTTCTCGTAACGATTTCTTGAAACTCGTAACGACTTACTAGCCGTAACGATTTCTTTAGCTCTCGTAACGATTTCCTTGAAACTCGTAACGACTTACTAGCCGTAACGATTTCTTTAGTTCTCGTAACGATTTCTTTGAAACTCGTAACGACTTGGTAGCCGTAACGATTTCTTTAGTTCTCGTAATGACTTCATAAGTTATCAGAACAATTTCATTAGAACTTGCAACAACTTGCTTGTTGTAACGATTCGCTCTCTATAACGACTTGTTGCACTCATAACGATTTGCTATGACTCATAACGATTTCATAAATCATACAATCATCATTTTCATATATTGATATCTTATTCATCTTAAGCATTGACCAGTCAAAGTCCACATAGACATCTCTCTGACGCTTTTGCATTTATGAGATCTGAACATATCTCTGCATGCATGCAGACCATATCATCCTGTATCGTGCCTACTCTGATAACGTCTTTTAGACTTAAGTCTTTTGGCATTACTATTTTCATGACTATTGCTACTGACGTTGACTGACATCAGAGACAACTTATTTGTCTGCTATTTAAGATTGACATCTGTGCAGACCTCTGAACTAGCTTCATGGTACAACGTTAAACAAATAGAAGCCATCAGATATTTTGAAGATCTCATCTCTTTGCGTGCTCAAGTAATCAAAAGACTGTTGACAAGAAGCTTCCAAGACTCCAGATGCCATTCAGTCTAACGACTACTACAAAGAGAGACAACAGACTCCTTAATGTCTAAATTTCAAATGAAGATATATATATACAAGTCAAAGAACAGAAGAAAATCAACGTTCAGAAAAAACATTCAAATCCTTCTGAAGAAAGTTTAGAGCAGAAAACTTCATTCCTCTTAGCTTTTGCTCTCTACTAGCTAGTGAAAGATCTTTTGAAGAGAGCTTGTGTAGTTCTGAGAGTGAGCCTAGATTTAGATTCTTTGCTCTCAGTGCTAGGTCCTTCAGATCATTGCCTGTTGTAGTTTGATCTAGGGGCTTGTCTTTCAAACCTCTCTTTGTGGTGTTCCCTTCAGGTGTGAAGGAAGACCTGGTGGTATCCAGGGTGTTGTTCCCTTCTGGTGTGAAGGAAGACCTGGTGGTATCCAGGGTGTTGTTCCCTTCGGGTGTGAAGGAAGACCAGCTGAGCTGGGTGTTGTTGTGT
>JACBKR010001149.1:0-34727 GCA_014218235.1 Colocasia esculenta | reverse complement strand
GAGCAATACACTGTTACAGTTCGAGCACTACACTGTTCATCTTCTCCACCACACTCTTACACTGTTACAGTTGGAGCGCTACACTTACGATTTGACCACTACACTCTAACCTATATGTTACAGTATACGTTATAACATGTTACAATATTTTGTTATTTTGATTATAGTCTAGATAATAACATGGTACAGTATGTTATGCTAACATGTTGAGTTTGCATGATAGAGATAAAGAGCACATACAAGCAACATAGAAGACTGCATCAAAATGAAAATATATTACATAAACAAGCCATGTTACAATAACTCTCTAAACTCAGTAACCCGACCAGTCGGTGGAGGAGGGAGGGGAGGAGGAGGAACGGGCAAGGGAGGGAGGGGAGGAAGCGATGTGTTCTGCCCTAGGGCCGATGTCAGGGAGGATGTTCATGAGGCCCTTGTGTCGTACAGTCGAGAGTAGGGGTGTAAACGAGCCGAGTCGAGCCGAGTAGTATGTTGCTCAAACTCTGTTCGTTAATTTTTAATCGAGTTCGAGCCGAGTCGAGTATTGAAAATGCCTGTTCAAACTCGGCTCGTTAAATATTCTCGAGTCAAGCTCTAACGAGTATCTTAACGAGCTTAATTGAATTTGCGAGTCGTAATATAAGTAAATTCAATCCAATCTACAAGTAAAAAATGATCGTTCATAAGACCTAAATTTATCTTATTTCAAGCTCATATCTCAATAGTTTTGAGAAGTTGCTTAATTTAACTATTTTAATATAATGTTTGAAATATATCATAATTTATCACAAACAATATGAAATTATAGATAGACACCGCAAGAGATGGGGTGGTGAACGAAAAGGTAGGGGCGGTGCTGCAATTCCCCTTCGCAACACCGCTTAGAGCCCCTTTCTGCATTGTCGATGACTGTACTGGGGTCGCCGAGAGCACCGTCTACCACTGACGGATGGTCCCCAGTGGTCGTCGGAGATGCCAGTGGCTGACAACGCGCCCCTCGGCCCCACCGAAGGGTTCACCTACTACGTAGGTCGGTCTCGGAAGGAAGAAGATGTTGGGGAATCGTCCCCCCGATTGGCAGCCCTCTCTCACTCAACTCACACGTAGAGTTTGGAGAAGAGAGGAAGAAGGGGAAGAAGAACACACAGACACCAGATTTTTACGTGGTTCGGAGGCGAGAGCCTTCCTACGTCCATGGCCACAGCAGCTTTCTTTTCTACAACCAGAACACACATACAAAGAGAATATACCCCCCCCCTTTATATACTGGGAGGTTAGGGCGCCATAATTGAGATTCACATGGACAAAAAAGCCCCTAACTCAGAACCGCCTCAGAACTGCAAAGTCATCCTCCTCAATGCAGTAAAAGAAAAAAACTGACTGTGGCATTCCTCCATCAATCATTCATGGAGACCAACTGAAGCTTGGCAAAGCTTCAGTTTCTCTCTTGTGACAACCTTGGTCACATGTCTGCAGAGTTTTCTGACCCTCTTATCTTCTCAAGCAAAAGAGTACCATCTTCAATCAATCCACGGATAAAGTGATACTTCAGCTGTATATGCTTCGTCCTTGCATGGAAGACAGGTTCTTGGCAAGGTGAATTGCACTTTGACTGTCACAAAACAGCACACTGTTGTTTTGTTTCTTGCCCAACTCCTTCAGAAAACTTTTCAGCCACACCATCTCCTTGCTAGCTTCGGAGACAACAACATACTCTGCTTCTGTGGTTGATAGCACAACAACTTTTTGAAGTTGTGAAACCCAGCTCACTGCAGTCCCACCCATGGTGTACACATAACCAGTGGTACTTCTTCTTGTGTCCAGATCACCACCAAGATCTGCATCAACAAAGCCTTGCAAAATAACATCACTTTTTCTGAAACAAAGACATTTATCTGAAGTGCCTTTCAGATATCTCAAAATCCATTTTACTGCCTCCCAGTGTTGTTTTACCGGATTTGCCATATATCTGCACACAACTCCCACTGCATGTGCTATATCCGGCCTGGTACAAACCATAGCATACATCAGACTTCCCACAGCTGATGCATAAGGGATTTTCTTCATGGACTCACACTCTTCAGTAGTCTTTGGTGACTGCTCTTTGGACAGCTTGAAGTGACTTGCTAGAGGAGTGTTGACTGGTTTTGCATCTTGCATGTTAAAACCTGCCCAACACTTTCTGAATGTAGCCTTCCTGAGATAGCTTCAGAATACCATCTGTCTATCCCTCACAATTCTCATTCCAAGAATTTGCTTTGCTTCTCAAGTCCTTCATAGCAAATTCCTTTGACAATTGCTTCTTCAACTTGTTAATCTCTGTCATACTTGATCCTGCAATGAGCATATCATCCACATACAACAGCAATATGATATAACAATTGTCAAACTTCTTAAAATAACAACAATGGTCCATGTTGCATCTAATGAACCCATCGCTACATATGAATCCATCAAACTTCTTGTACCACTGCTTGGGGGCTTATTTCAGACCATACAAGCTTTTGTTCAGTTTGCAAACAAGGTTTTCTTTACGATGTTCATGAAAACCTTCTGGCTGCACCATATAAATGTCCTCCTCCAAATCACCATGGAGAAAAGCTATTTTTACATCAAGCTGTTCTAGGTGCAAGTTCTCAGCAGCAACAATATTTAACACTAATCTAATAGTGGTTAACTTGACAACTGGAGAGAAAATTTCAGTATAATCAATACCTTCCTTCGTTGGAAGCCTTTCACAACCAGCCTTGCCTTGTACCTCTTGCTGCCATCATGTTCTTCTTTTAACCGAAAAATCCATTTGTTTTGCAGTGCCCTCTTGCCGGGTGGTAGTTCAGTCAGCACCCAAGTTTCATTTTTTTGTAGGGAATTCATTTCATCTTTCATTGCCAACTCCCACTTGACTGAATCCTCCACCTGCATGGCTTCATCAAAGCTCTCAGGTCATCTGCATCAGTCAACAGTAAGTATACATTGCAGAAGAAAAACGTTCAACTGGCTTACACACTCTGCTTGATCTTCTTAGTTGAACCTCTGGTTGCACTATAGTGTTCTCAGGATCTTCTTGAGATCTTTCAGCACATCCTCTTCTGAAATTTCCTCCAGCTCAACCTGTGCACTTTCCTGATTTTCTTCACCTACATATTTAGATTCCACATCAGATATATGCTTATAAAGCAATCTTTCATTGAATATAACATTCCTTTGTCTAATGATTTTCCTGCCTTCATCATCCCAGAAGCGGTATCCAAAATCATTAGAACCATATCCAATGAAAAAACATTTCCTTGACTTGGGATCTACTTGTCTCTATCATTGGAATCAACATGCACATATGAAAACACAACCAATACTCTCAAGTGTGAAAGAGTTATCTCCTTTGCGACGACCCTCCTTATACTGGTACGATTATACCAATCCACGTCGGTATAGTGAGTCTCGTCACAGTGGGACATTACCTAAGCACTAACACACGTGATTGAGATGCACACAAATATAGATACAGAGTAGCAGAAGTAAAAGAACTACTGTCTTTCATTTCATCATCACATTAAACATACATGATCCATATAGCAATTTAAGGAACTAAGTCCACATAATGAATACAAAATTCAAATTACACAACACTCTATTCTCCTCGCTTAGAGTCGCTCTCAACGGTCTCCTCCAAGGAAGTAGGGTCACTTGCTAACCTGTACGCCAAAGCAAGAGTGAGTCTAAAAGACTCAGCAAGTAAACTCCATACACATCATACATGCATACATCACAAGTAGGCCATTATTCAATTTCGTTAATCAAAACATGTAGCATGGTGTACAATAATAGAAACTACCTATCATGATATTCTACTAATTTCACTACGCATGGTACATGGTTTATGACAATCCAAAATGAAATACCTACCGCATGCTTTCTACTCATTCATTCACATGAGATCTACACTTACATTAACTACAACATGATAGCAAATTTAGCATGAGATTTTCACACATAAGAAGGAAATACCCCTAACATGGATTTACACACTTTTGCACATATAAAACACCATTATAAACACATTAAGGTGCTGTTTTGACATGAATCTAACATTATCATAACATAAATCACAAGTTCGCATTTTAATATTGATTTCACATGTTTACACATGTATACGTTCGCATGGTCACATTTACACATTACACATTCACATGTTCGCACTACACCATTTGCACATATACACATTCACATTTTCACATTTAAATGCCGTGACAATAGTCAAACCACCCTAGAAGGACACATTCACATCACATAACATATAACACATAGACGCCACCTAGGCAACACAGTGACGACTCTTGGTACTGCGCAGACCGGGAGAAGTAATCTCCACCCTAAACGTCGTATCTGTACTTGTCCACCTCCAGGATTTCATCCTAATACCTTAGAATTTTAACACATTGAACCTCCCGTGGGGACTTTTCCACGGTACAGTTCCACAGCCCTCTATGGAGCAGGACACACGGCACAATTTACACATTTTTCGATTTAACATATGCACAATTTTACACAATTAACACACCATTTCCATTTTCACACTCATGCACATAGTTCAATTTTTCCCTAACATGATACTACTGTTAACAGAATTAACACTTAGGAACTTACTCTAATCATGCTGAAAACACATTATCCAACCATAATCATGGAAGCACGCATTAATAGCTCATTTTCACATGGAAATTCCACAATGTACTCTGTTGTTGCCCAAATCATATGAAATTTTAACCACATGCTATTTGTAGGTTTCAGACACACATGAAAATTTTCATTTTTCTGAACTATATTAAATTTACAGAAATAAAACATTCACACACATGGCATTCATAAATCAGTTATCATGGAAGCTTAATATCATGGTCTGTTTTGATAGTGCACTGACTTGCATCTATCATTCATATTACCACAGAAGTTTTCCCTGAATTTATTTCACATCATACAATTTACTGTGAGTTTTACAAGAACCTACACATGTTTTCTATTTTCAGTACAGAAATTGTAATAAATCACATGATCATGGTAAAATTCCCAAATTTTCGGGACAGAGACTTACATACATACGCATGATCTAGAACAATTGGCATTCAAATTCTTCACGAATCAGGTGTGAACAACAAGCTATCCTATCCAAGATCTTTATCTAACATGCATTTCACATAACCTAACAATTTATACTAATTACAGAATTTACAGAAATCTCACAATGCATTCCCTTATCTATATTTCATAGCATATAACATTTACAATATCCTAATGCGAAGAAATCTAGAAAATAATCATATATAAGGAAGAATAGTTCCATGTTCTGTCCTAAAGAACTAAACGGCAAAGGTTGGCGTTCACAGAGGTTAATGGCAGCATCGTCTGTCGCCAAATGAAGAGCTTAACGGCAAGAGATCTTGCCGTTAGGTTCTGTCTGTGCAGAAACACAGACCGAACTCCAAAGATGGGGGAAATGTGGGGTTCCAGGACACGAATAAAATCCCATAAAATACCTAAGACCTACTGGACATGTACATGCACCACGGGGATGTGTTACTTGCCTTAGAAAAACCTCCAAAGGGATCAAAATGGTTGTTGAAGCTCTTCTCGGAAGTGCCAAGAAGCCTCCACAAACTCCTTCCTCGGGTTCTAGGATGAAGTAGCCTTCAGTCCAGCGTTGGGGAAGCTTCCCCTATGTCCAATCTCCTCCCAGTTGAAATAGCTCGCCGGGAGAAGCCTCAAATCACCGGATCTGAGCTCTCAAGTTCAATTTTTCACTGTTCTCTCAGCTAGGGTTTTCTCTCTTTGTAAAGAGCCAAGAGGGCTCTTGCAGGCTGCAAGGGTAGTGATTTTATAAGATGGGGCTTGGGATCTCACGTAGGGCATGATGGGAGAGGTGAGAGCCGTTGGGGACATCTCCCCAATCAGTGAACAAGCCCAATCCGGAATTTCGGGGTTTGCTGCGCACAAAAAAACAGAGAAGTAGACGTCCACATCCATGGTCGTTTACCTAATATTGGCGTCCATCGACATGGACGTTACTCAACATGGACGTCCATCCATGTTGACACCAATTTGCTCTTCGGCCAGAGCTTAAACCATGCAGAAAACCATATATATACGCTATATATATACATGCAATATATGTAGTATAATGTACACTCTACTACACCATGCAAACAAACAATATTACAACTAACACACACGTGCATACGAAGTACACCTAGCTAATATGTACGTAGATATCTACTTATACATACATAATATTACACACAGGCATGAATCTACACACACGACAAATAAAAGGACAAAATTTGAGGGCCTTACATCCTTACCGCTCCAGCCTCTTCTGGTAGCTCACCATTTAGAGGAACACTGGGTCCTCTATTAATCAGATAAGCTGCTGTGTTAATAGCATCTGCCAAAAGAACTTCGGTAGGCCTGCATGTAGTTTCATGCTTCTAGCTCTCTCATTCAGGGTTCTGTTCATGCGTTCAGCAACCCCATTATGTTGTGGAGTATTTGGAATGTTTTTTCTCCATACGAATACCATGTAGTGCACAGAAGTCTTTAAATTCCTTGCTGCTATATTCTCCTCCATTATCTGATCTCAAACACTTGATCTTTGCACCAGTTTGATTTTCCACTTCAGCTTCCACTTCACAAAAGTAGAGAACACATCAGATTTATTTTGAGAAAATAAACCCTTACCTTCCGAGTGGAGTCATCAATAAAGGTGACTAATAGAGTGAGCCTCCAAGGGATCGAACAGGCTGGTCCCCACACATCAGTGTGCACAAGTTCCAACTTTTCTAGCTTAGAACTTCTTCCAACTTTAGAGAAGGTGACCCTTTTCTGCTTTCCCAGAATGCAGTCTTCACACAGTCCAATGTCTATGGACTTTACATCACCTAACTTCCCTTTGCAGCCATCATCTTTATTCCCTTTTCACTCATGTGCCCAAGTTTGCAGTGCCAGATCTTGGAATCCTCTTCTGATTTGCCACTGCCACTAAGTCTTTGTCATTTGCAGTCATATAGAGAGTCCCCATCTTGCTGCCTCGTGCTATAACCATGGCACCCTTGGTTATCTTCCAGCACCCATTGACAAAGGTAGTGACATATCCTTCATCATCAAGCTGACCAATAGAGATCAGATTTCTCTTCAAGCCAGGAACATGTCTACATTCCTCAGCTTCCATACAGCCCCATTTGTTGTTTTCAAGTGAACATCACCCTTCCCCACATATCTAGGAGCTCATCATAAGCAAGATAAACCTTCCAAAATTACCAGCAACATAATTTTGTAAGGTTTCTTTACATGAGGTAGAGTGAAAGGATGCTCCAGAGTCTAGAATCCATGATTCGATGGGACTGTTAACACCAAAATCAGAGCATCTTGGACCCTCTACCATGATATTAGCAGAGTCTTCTTCCTGTTTCTGTCCCTGATCCTTTTTCTTGGAAGCCTACAATCCTTCTTAAAGTGACCCTTCTTACCACAGTTCCAGCAACCATCACCACGGGGTTTGGATTGATTTCTTTTCTTGGATTTGGATCTGTTCCGATTCTGTCCACGCTGATTTGTTCTTCCTCTGCCTTCAGTGTTTAAGGCAGAACCTGAAGCTTCACCAGATTCCCTTCTGCGAACATCCTCGCTAAGAATCAAATCTCGGATCTCTGTAAGTTTCAGTTTGCTTGAGCCTGAAGAACTACTAACAGCCGTCACAGTAGCACCTCAACTTTCCGGTAAGGAGGACAGAAGAATCAATGCTTTGATCTCATCATCAAAGTCTATTTCTACAGAACTCAACTGGGTTGTAATCACGTTGAATCATTAATATGATCTGTGACCGAGGAACCTTCGGCCATCTTCAGATAAACAAACGACGCATCAAGTGTACCTTGTTGGAAGCAGATGGTTTCTCGTACATGTTTGATAATGCCTTCATCAGACCTGCTGTGGTCTTCTCGTTCACGATGTTGAACGCAACGTTTCTGGCCAACGTCAGACGAACAACACCGAGGGCTTGTCTATCCAGAAGATCCCAGTCTTCTTTCTTCATACCATCTGGCATCGTTCCAAGAAGCGACTGGTGCAACTTCTTTTGATACAAGTAGTCTTCGATCTGCATCTTCCAGAAACTGAAGTCCTTGCCATCAAACTTCTCGATCCTCACCTTTCCTTCATCCGCTGCCATCGCTCCCACTGTTTCCCTTGAACCAGTGCTCTGATACCAGTTGTTGGGGAATCGTCCCCCCGATCGGCAGCCCTCTCTCACTCAACTCACACGTAGAGTTTGAGAAGAGATGGAAGAAGGGAGAAGAAGAACACACAGACACCAGATTTTTACGTGGTTCGGAGGCGAGAGCCTTCCTACGTCCACGACCACAGCAGCTTTCTTTTCTACAACCAGAACACACATACAAAGAGAATATACCCCCCCCCCCTTTATATACTGGGAGGTTGGGGCGCCATAATCGAGATTCACATGGACAAAAAAGCCCCTACTCAGAACCGCCTCAGAACTGCAAAGTCGTCTGACCTGGAAAGGAGAAGTCGAATGCCTTGATAGATTCGACTGCTGCAGTCGAATGCTACATTCGACTGCAGACAGGCTCCCACTGCATAAGTCGACTGATGCATTCGACTGCTGCATTCGACTGATGCATTCGACTGCTGCATTCGACTGATGCATTCGACTACTGACTTCAACTGATGCATTCGACTGCTGACTTCAACCGCAACCTGACCCTTGTGAGATCTGCTAGAGAGTTCGGGCTCCACATTCTAACAGAAGATGCTTGATATGCTGGGGGACCTTGCAACACTAAATTTTGTGTTCATGCCCCTATTTACATGATTGTGTATATATTATCATTTACCTAATTTGTGTATATACACTGTGGATTTAGTCTATGACATTTAAGCCCTCATAAATATTTTATATTGTAATAATAACTGTATAAATAAATAAATATTTTTATATCAATATATACTTATTATATTTAAAGAAATATTTAAACAAAGTGTTAGCGAGTACTTAGATAAGCTCTTAACGAGTATTTAATCGAGCTCTTAACGAGCTCTTAAACGAGCTGTTCATGAGTATAATCGAGTCGAGCTCATATGTGTTCAGACTCGGCTCATTTATGAATCGAGCTTTTTTTTGTTCAAACTGGTTCGTTAATTAAATAAACGAGTCGGACCGAGCTTTTATCGAGTCGAGTTTCGGAACTACTCGTCGAACGTATTGGCTCATTTACACCCCTAGTCGAGAGGCTTTTTGTAAAGCGCCCTCTTCCACTGATGTAAGAACCATCCCATAGTCGGGGCTGAAGGTCGGTGGCGGCGTATGTGGAGCCGGGGGTGACGATGGCACTGGTGAGGCAGGTGCCTTGCTTTCATCCCTCTGGGAAGCACCGTCAGATGAAGACATCTGTAAATAAAGAGGAAGAACGAGCAAGAAAGACAAGAAGAAGAAGAATCATAAAAGCTTGTGAAGGATAATATGAAGCCCTCGGTTCCTTTTATAGTTGTGAAGAACAGTTCACAGGCCTTCGAAAGAACCTGTATAAGTGATGTCAATGGTTGCTGCAACAGGTCTCGACACGCTATGTAAGAGTAACTTTCCATCGATCAGAGTTCACGGGGCTTCCAAAGGATAGAAGCGTGAGTGTTGAGGCGGGCGTGGGATTGAAAGGACGCAAGGGTAAGACAAGAATGGAAAAAAGAGACGGAGGCCAACGAGACGGAAATCGTGGGTTGAGGGTCGTAAATGGTGACATATGAAAAGTAGAGACTAGAAATTAAACCGAGGGAAAAGTAAGGACTTTACGTCTACCAGTATTCTGACATGGACGAGGAAAAAAGTACCACCCTCTAACAAGGACCCCAATTAATTTTCTCATTTTTAAATATAAAAATAACATAATTTTACTTTATTTTAAATTCATATATATTTACTGTGTTTTTGCATATTCTGAAATTTTTAAAAATTCAAGCTCATACATTAAATTGTGTTTTTGAAAATAATTTCAAACTCATATATTAAATTGTGTTTTCATATGTTCTTCAACTTAAGATACATAAGATTTTATGTTTTTTTATATGTGATATGTTTTTTAAATTTTAATACTCTTCTATTATTATCAATAACGAATCGATTAAAACTAATTTTATAATTTATTTCAACTAAATACATGTTTGAAAAAAACCGGTACATCGCACGGGTGGCCAACTAATTATTATATACACATAAAGTCTCGAACACATAAAGTCTCGATATAATACCCCCGTATCCCCACCTCTATCTAATCCACCACAATGACCTTAAAAACTACTAAATAAAGCTATTATATCCCTAAATACTAGATTTCAGAATATACACGACCCATGATTTAGCGGCGTCCAAGCTTGTTCTTAAAGATTTCAAGGGTTTAATCATAGATTAAGTAAAAATAGGGTAATATCACAGTTGTTTATAAAGAATTTAAGAGACTGCCTCTAATTTTCCATAGATTAAGAGTACCAAAAAATCATGAACGAGCTCACCACAAGTGTTTAGGAGGAAGAAAGGCCTTGTGCTTACCAATAAATGTTGAATATAGGAGCTATAAATGTAAATCGAATTCTAGATTCACATAAATCTTTAAATAACGAAGATTATAGAGATCGAAAATGAAATATAATTAATTTTATTTTATATTTATTATTTAATAAATTTTATGATTCTTTTAAGAAAAAAATTAATTAAGGGTCATTGACAGTAGACAAATTTAATTTATGATCCCTGTTAGAAAAAAGATGTCCCAAATAATCTCACCTTTTTGTGAACTTTAATAATTAGTCTATGAAAAGACAACTTTTGTCTTCTATTTTATTTCCCATTGGATCCTTCCATGTATTTAATGAGTACATTTATTTCTTACTATCATATATGTATGATCATTGTATTCATATTGATTTTCTATTATATTTTAATCAATTTTCTCATCTATTTTAACTAATTTCCTCTTCTACTTTACTTAGATTCTACATCTATTTTAATCATATTTTTCTTCTATGTTAACTTACGTACAATATTGTTACTTAACACGTTCATATGTGTACTTTAACAGAGAGATTAGTCTTCTCTGTTACTTCAACCATTAATACATCTTATAGTAAGATGATTATTTATTACTTTAACAATTTACAGTTTCCCTTTCACCTTCCATGTTACACAATATATCACATATGTAAATGTTGTATAGTTTTACGGTAAAAAATCGGAGTCGTTAAAGTATGTGTAACGGTAAGTTAAAATATGTGAGACTTAAAGTCACTACTCACATGATTCAAAGTCTAAGTTTGAAGGTGTTAATGTAAGAGTTCGAAGTCGTTAAAATATGTGTGACAGTGAGTTAAAGTGTGTGAGACTTAAAGCCGCATCTGACATAACTTAAAGTCTAAGTTTGAAATCATTAAAGTAAGAGTTGAGAGGCGTTAAAGTAAAAGTTTGAAGTCGTTAAAGTATGTGTAACGGTGAGTTAAATTGTGCAGGATTTAAAGTCACTATTATATTATTTAAAGTCTAAGTTCTAAGACGTTAAAGTAAAAGTATAAAATTATTAAAGTAAGTGTGATAGTGAGTTAAGTGTGTGGAATTTTAAGTAACTGTTAACATAACTTAAAGTCTAAGTTTGAAGGCGTTAAAATAAGAGTGTGAAGTTATTGAAATATGTGCGATAGTGAGTTAACATGTGTAGGACTCAAAGTATATGTTGACATAACTTAAAGTATAAGTTTGAATATATTAAAATAAGAGTTCAATGTGGTTGTATGATGGTGAGTCAAAATATGTGAGGTTTAAAGTCATGTTAACATGATTTAAAGTCTGACTTCTAAGTTGTTAAAGTAAGAATTTAATGTTGTTAAATTATGTGTGACGGTGAGTTAAAGTACGTAAAATTTAAAGTAAATATTGATATGGCTTAAGTATAAGATCAAAGGTGTTAAAATAAAAATTAAAAAGTTTTAAAATAATAGTTATTCATGATCAGAAGACCGAACTTTTATTGTAAGAGCCAAACTTTAAGAGCCAAAATTGGAGATGGAGGATAGTGAGTTAAAATTTAGATTGAAGATGGAGGATAGTGAGTTAAAATTTAAGAACCAAAATTTCAATGTTGAGGAATTTTTATTGTAAAAATATTATAGGCAAATAATTAGAAGTTACTATAAGATATTTGACTTATTTTGTAGTCTCTGACAGAGTTGTAATTCATTACAGTAAATGTTATCATTGTTACAACATACGTTAAACTTTGTTACAATAAAGACTTCTCTTGTTAAAGTCCGATGCTGTTAATTAATTTATCTAATACCATGTAACATATATTAAAAAATTATCAAAAATAAAAATAAAAAAGCAGAAGCAAAATTGAATGTTTTCGTTTCTACATCTTATAAAAATTTAAATAGTTATTTTCGCTTTTGTTAAAACTATAAAAATTTTTCAAAAATTTTGTATCTTATAATTATAACGAAAACAGATCAACTAAACAGAAAACGCCAACTTTTTTTTTTCTCCATCCGTCTATTGCCCTCTTTCCCGCTGCTTTCCTTCTGCCTGCATTTCTATTCGTCCACTCTTCTCTCTCTCTCTCTCTCTTCCTGCCCCCTCTCTTTGCTGATTGCTATGTTCGGCAAGCTTTTCCGCGGCTGCAGGGATGAATCCAGCACGAAGTCCTCCAGTTCCCGAGAACTGCGGCAGGTAATCCGTTGCCTCGTCCTCTGTGTACCACCTACGACATCTTGCTGCTCTCTAAAAGGTTCCGTATTCGGTCTGCATTGTACTCTCCTACTTGCCCTATGCTGCAGCATCGGCGGCCATTGGACCTACAACCCTCTTTAGGGAGGAGGAGTCCCGATTTACTGTCGTAGAAGGTGTTTATAGCTAATTATTTTTCTAAATATTTTTGTTCAATTTTTGTCTAAGACAAACTGTGGATTGCGTACGATTGTTGCAATAGCTGTTTCCTTCTGATTATATGTTTGATTTTCAGGGTCTTGCTTTGCAGGGAAGTTGGAGTTGGGGTTTCGTTCTTATGCTGATGGTTAAAGGTCTTAGTACCACTTTCATGTTGCCTAGTTTGGTGCAGAGAGACCAGAAAAGGGGAGGTGGGTCTATGCTTCAGTAACTTGGTCTCTAGTCAGATAGGGGTTTGGTATTTACGATTGAAAGAGTTGAGCTGCACAGACGATTGCTAGAATCTGGGATCAATCTTTCATATTCCACTTTGGTGGGGAGTTATCCCTATCCCAAGATAACTTTCAGGAGGATAGTTGTCCCACATTTAACCCTGTTTTGCTTTGATGGGCAGTGGGTTATCCTTTTGGATGAATCTGAGTAAACTACCTTCCATATATGTTGCTTTGATGGGAAATCAGGCATAAGGACAGGGTGTACCAAAATGCCCTCCTCAGTTCTAGTTACTGTTAGTTGATTATATACCACATTTATAAGCATAATATAAGACCGTTTTCTATGTAATATTTGCAAATTTATCTAAGAAAATAATTTCTTACACAGTGTGAGAAAGACAAAGGCACAGATAAGAATAAGAAGAATGGGTGGGGGAGGTGAGGGAAAGAATAAGAAGAAAGCCAGCCGACCAGATGCCAGGCAGGTCCCAACTCTCCCCTGCTGCTTTTCTATTCACCACCATAAAAGATGGAGGAGAATAATAAGAAGAAACCCCCCCCCCACCATAAAGGGAAGGGAAAAGAAAAAGTCATAACTATAATGGGGTGTTTGGAAGTAACTTAAAAAAAAAACTATTTCTATCTAAAAATTAATGATGTTTCCGTTTTCTATTAAAATTTTAAATTATAAAAAATAGTTTTATCTGTTTGGCAAGAAATGTTTTTTTTTTATTTTTTTGAGGGTCTTGTGGTGTGGGGGGGGGGGGGGGGAGGGGGGACAGGCGATGGGGAGGGGTAGGGGGGGGAGGAGGAGGGCGGGGAGGGAGGGGGGCGGTGGCAGCAGAGAAGGGGGGGGGGCACAGCGAGGAGGGGGGTGTCGGCGAGGGGGGCCCGGCGCGGGGAGAGGGGCGCTGGGGCGAAGGGGGGTGGGGCTGTGGGCGGGCCGGGGAGGAGGGGGGGCGGCGGCAGGGGGGCTGGGGCCGGGAAGAGGGGCCAGGGCGCAGGGAGGAGGGCGGAGGGGAAAGGGGGGAGGGTGCAGGGAGGACGGCGGGCGGGCCGCGGGGGGGCTGGGGGCCGGGGAGGAGGGGCCAGGGCAGGGAGGAGGCGGAGGGGAGGGGGGAGGGCGCAGGGAGGACGGCGGCGGCGGCGGGGGGGCTGGGGGCCATGGCAGGGGGGTCGCCGGTCGGGGGGGGGGGGGTGGTGGAGGAGGAGGGAGCGCAGGGGGGTGCCGCCCGAGGGGGGGGATGAGGAGGGCGCAAGGGGGTGGGGGGTGGAGGAGGGGGCACGGTTTCAAGATTTTTGAAAAAAAAACTGGTCAAGAGTTGTTTTTTTTTTAGAGAGTTTTACATAGGTGAAATTTTTCTCTAAAAAAAAATTTGTCTTACCAAACATGTGTTATGAACGTCTTTTTTTTTTTTTTTAATTTTAGAGAAAAAAGAGGTAAAAATTACAACCCAACACCCTATAAGTGACTGCGTACTGGGTATTTATTGTCACAATGCCATATCATATGTTAATTTTCAAGGCTGAGGTTATTTTAGGGATTAGGTTAAACTCAAAGCTAGGTCAAATGGTTAGGGGGGTAACAGTAGTTATTTAGGTGAGCCACTTGGGCCCTTAGCTCATTCTTGAGCATTAGGCCGTTTGAATTTAAATAGTTCTGGCTCAAGTATATTAGACATTGTGGACTCGGTGAGATTTGTTTTAGTCCACTAGTGGATGGAGTATAAAAAGGTCATAAATCTAAAATGAATTTGACTATGTTTGTGTGCAACTGTGCATTCAATTTTGAGCAGGGTGAGATGAATGTCTCCTCTCTTTTATAATTGACGCTCTATTGAGATGGCTCAAAAATCACCTCCTTCTTTGGAGAAAGGAGCAGACCGGCTGATCCTTTTCTTTCCCCAGTCTATCAGATTTATTCCAGTATGTTGTTATGATGAAAGACTGTCTTTCAAGCAGGTTAACCAACCATTGTGCATTTGCATTAGTGTATCCATTATAACATCAATAGGTACTTTCATTGGCGTGCCTACGCTATTGGTGGTGTATATTTCTTTCCTGAGTGACAGGCGTGGTTGATGCAGGCCGACTAGGTAAATTCCTATGCTTAATGTCAAAGAAGAAAAAAATCTTCAATTGTCTCATAGTCCATGATAAGAGTGGTATCTATATTTCTTTCCCTTATTCACCTCTTGAGACTTTTTGGTGCACATAATTTTATGCATCCCTTGTATTGTTGGATTCAAATATTAGACTTATTTCTCACTTCAGAATGAGTGGAATGCATCAGTTCATTCTTATTTTGTCATTTCTTTTATTGGTTTTCTCTTTGGCAGGTTCCTTCTTTGGGGATTTCATCAAGTAGTTACACAGGCAGGACCTATATCAGCATTGGTATCATTTTTGCTGATGCAGCTTTCTATAGACTTTAGAGCCTCAATTGGTGTCGTGACAGTTGGGGCTTCACTTTTTCCTATCAGACTCTTTTGGGAACTGAATGCCCTGCCCCAAAGTGCCTCTGGCATAGCATAGGGCTTTTAGTGAGATTTGGGGAATGCTCCATGTATTTTAACTAAAGACATTCATCAGACAAGGAATTTTCAAGAGATCAATCAGTGGAAGTGGGACTGTTTGAGATGATTGCTATTTGTCATATTTCATACCTAAAGTAGTTGAGGGCTGACTTTCTTATTGTTCCACTGTATTTCCTAATTGGATATTGCTAGCAGTGCTGGCCTACCTCCCTCTACACTTTTCCCAATACTTCCACAGTGCCCACCTATTGAGGAGCTTTGTGAGTGTATACTGAACCTTCTTTGAGGCCTGTAGAGGAAGTTCAAGCAGCTCTTAGAGTATGAAGGGGCATGTGAGAGTCAATGGAAAGGATGTGGGAATGCAGGATCTTTTTTTCCCATTCAAAATTTCTTTGGATTGGGGGAGGGAACAGGGAGTAGGAGAACTTTTAGGAGTAAAATGATGGCAAAATTAGTGAATCCTACTTATGAATTCAACCTCTCTGCTGATCAATTTATGATATCCGGAAGTTTACCCGATAGTTCATTCAATTGGTTTTGGGGAAAGTTATTGATATGCATGTTTAGAGTGAGAATATTCATGAATAAATCGTAGAAATAGTAGCTTTCCATACAGTGAGTTTTTTGCACCAATTTAACTTGGTCTCATCTTTACTTCAGTCAGTCAGGTTGTCCAGGCAAGTGATGGAATTGTAAGGATAAGGTTGTCCGGTTAGTATAAGTTTGAAGGATGTACATGACGTTCACATTTCAAGAAGGTTCAGTTAGTAAATATGCCTGTAGGAGCGTTGTTGAGTGTGCTTATGGAGAGTATCCATTTTTTTTTTGGATAACGAGGAAACCCCACCCCGTGTGGCTTAACAGGCTCAGGGAGTGGATTTTTGTGGACCCCAGGGTCGGGATCTGGCAGCCCCTAATTTGCCGTATACCCATATTGCCCATGCCCCACTTGGCTGGGAAAACCTCGGGCCTGCACCCCCTGAGGATTAAGTGCAAGCTAGGTCTGCCACCCCCCACGGGTGGGAGAGTATCCAGGTTATTCACATTTAAGAAAGTTTCTTCTATATCATGATAGACTTAACCTGCAGCTACTTCTTTTACTGACAGAATAGTGCTCTTTGTAGCTTTCTTGCTACTTTGACAACATAATATTCAAAAGGTGCTTTTTGCCTGTAATCCATATTCAGTAAATTAGAAGGTAAAGCTGAGTATTGTTTCCATTTACATTATCGTTTGGGATGTGACTGCATGCAAATATTGCTTGCATGCCTGCTAATTTCCTTTCTACTAGTAGTGTCTTGCATGTCGTTTACATACTCCTACCTCCACAATAACCTGTAGTATTTTTGTTCCAGACCCTAGAGATGCTGGAGGAAAAAGAGGTTACCTTGCAAAAGAAAATCTCAATGGAACTTGAGAGGGCAAAAGAATTCACGAGGACAAGCAACAGACAAGGTTGAGTCTAGCCCATGCTGCAGGATTGTTAACAGTAACTGCACATATATTCATCTTATCTTAAAGCTGCAGCATTTGCCACATTACATGTTATGCACCTCCTTGGAGATTCCTGCACTGTTTGCAACCCTTCGTACCTAGTGAGGACTGCGCTGGTATCTTTTTTCCTTGGAAGAAATGTTGGCATCTTGTATTTAGACCTTGAGATTGTCTCCACATCATATGAGATATGTATGGTACCTAGTTTCTTTCTTCTTCTGCTGAGCTGTACGATTGATGTGTCTGCAAATTATGGATATAAAATGAACAGCATCTTTCTTTCTTTGTTGAAAATTTGAAATTCTTGCATCAGGTTTACATGGAGTTTCAACTCCTCTATTGCCTGTATATTATGCTTTCAAAATCTTACATATTTGCTAATCTGGTAGCTCCTCTAACTCTTAGACAGTGTTTAACAAATGTGCAACATGGCACTTTATTGGACATCATTTAATATGTTCACATTTAAACCCTTCTGCAGCGAAAATATATTGCATCGGGTGAAAATACATCTTAAAACATGTTTTACATTTGTCTGCCCTGCAGCTGCGCTCCAATGCCTGAAAAGAAAGAAGTTCTACGAAAGCCAGGTTGAGCAGCTTTGGGATTTCCAGTTGCGTATACATGATCAGGTAATTCGGTATACTACCTGACGATATTGTGCAGCAGACTTTCTGGAATCTCATGATTGTATCCCTCTACTGCTAAAATGTTTTTCATTTCTATTTACAGCAGCAAAAGCAATCCCAGAAACATCAGCATGATGTTTCAGATGGGTGCAACAAATGAGTTAACAGTTCTGGAGATGCCATTGAGAGAAATATATTCAAGCTACTGCATTCAGGAATATCATGAATGCAACTGTATGATACCCATAGTCTTTTTTTTTTTCTTTCAAGTTATGTTTTTCCATGGGATTGCGTCTGTTTGTTTGTTCCAATTCGCCTTTTCTTCCATTGCTGCAAATGTTCACCGAACAAAAAACACTAGCAACCGTGTACTCTGTAGATTCTGTGTCCAAGACATGTGGACAACGACTCCAACTTGTCCCCGACACTCTTTCTCCTTCGCTGTCTGTCTGTCTCTCTCTCACTGAGGTTTCAATTCCCCAGAACTCAACATAGGAAAAAGAGAAGTGCAAACCATTGGTTTAGGGTTTGCACCAAGTATTTCCCTACAGAAGTTGCCGTCGTTTCTTTCGTATTCCCCAACGACTAACCTGAGGTTCGAGCGTTTAGTAACAGAGAAATGCTTAGTGTCCTTTTAAGGAGGGTAATCATAGTGATGTGAGTTGTCCTCCAAATAATTATATTGGTTGAAAAAGAGAGAAAAATCTTATTATATTTTCAATCAATAAAATTGTTTAGTGGGCAATCTACATCACCTTTATTATCTTCTTTGGAGGGTATTAAACATTTATTTTCTTAATGTCCACAAAGTTCGCCTCATTTTAATGCGCATAGTAGCTACTCTACTCCTGTAACATGCAGCAGCAGTGGGCGTTATTCGCGGGAAAGTGATGCACTTGGCAATGGCAGAAGAGAAATGCTTAGTGCAAAAACACATTGCTTTTCAATTGCAAATGGGTTTATAACATATTAATCCATCTTAAGTGGACCAATGAAAAAACACTTGCCGTAAACATTTCTCATGGCAGAATGGGCATTCTTTGAAGTATGTGAATGGGTTTCTTTACCAGGTTTACTCTGTTAAAGACGCCACCAAAACAATTTCGGAAACTTGTAAAATTTTTAGTTCCAGCCCTACTTATTCTATGTTATCTTCTCTAATTAATTGTAATTTTTGCGATTTGACTATCTAATCTTGAACTTAAAATTCTTGAAGTAGATCTGTTTCTATAGCGACCCTAGATATTATGTTCAATAAGGCTTCATATTTAAGTCTGACTTTCGCGATCAGACCAAGTCTCACAAGAGATCTCTCACACACGTCCAGAAAAAATATAAAAGACAACCACAAGAGTATAATATATAAGAAAGATATATATTCATACTCATTTTTATCAAATTGTTTTGTCACAATACATTATTATGTCCAAGAGAAAAGTATAACTACTTGGGGCATACCCGAGGGAGCAAAGCTCACCCAACAACAACTACGACTCAACTGCTGGTGGTACAAGTCTACCACAACACTGTCGCACGCCAATCCCACGGCAAACCCTGGAAAGAATTGTAAGGGAGCGAGTCTCAACAAGTCACAGACTCAGCAGGGACCACCCAAAAACAATAACAAGAAACACAGAGGGAACCGAGACCTCAACCACAAGGGTTTCACTGGCAACGCTCACCAAGAACTACTGAAGCAAAATGTACCAACAGTAAATGTAATTAACTATAATTAAATATAAACACCCCAACTAACACTACTCCCGAAGAGTAAAGGAAACTACAAGGTTGGTACAGAGACACCAGTCTAGACAGTAACTGAAATGCCACAAGCCACACGAGCAACCTACTAACGAACGATAATAGGACTGACAACAAAGAGCCAACCCACCCACATACATAATTAACAAAATACACTGAAAAACTATCCATAATAGGGTACAACATAACAAGTGGAAGGTCCTACACCACGACCTCCACAGAGCACAGCTCCACCTCAACACCTAAAAAGGTTGGCACATGGCGTGCCACAACAACTAGCTACTCGCGAAGGGTACAGGTACCTGCAACCACGAGGTACCACAACTAAACTACAAGTGCCACTGTGCCACCCGCACGACACACAACGAACGAGCACAAAACACTACCGGTGAGTCACCACTCACAAGCCACAACCACTGGCAAAGCTCGAGCTAGAAGGAGCGACGTTGCCACGTGGGTAAAGACTACTGGTTCATGATGCCAGTATCCAACCCGAACAACACAATACAAGAACTACCTTTCAGTCTTGCAGTCAAGGATGAAAGGTCCAACTGCCGCTCCACAACCACAAGGTAAAGCCAACAAACTGTGGAGACCAACCAACACCACACCTGCAGACCACACAACTACAGGCCCATGCCTGACACCTTTAAGGACTCTAGCCCGAGCTCTCTAAAGTGAGGTACTGGAAAACAAGGCTAGCTGGGGCCCAATACATCTACTGGTGTCCTTTCTCCCAACCACGAGTGTGCTATAAGTAACTAAACACAAACTCTCACACAAGTCGCTGCCCCAATGTCGTCTTTCACTCAGCCAGATGTAAAACTCAAACACATGAGTGAGGGTGTCTAAGAAGACGACATAGATCTCGACAGTACACACACATAGTACCGAGACAAACCCCGAGCAACAATGTGCTTGGCTCACAAAGAACTTGGGGTACCTGACTGGAGAGACATTATGGAATATGCACCAGACCACCAAACTCGACAAACCCACAAACCACACTGAACACTTTAACGTACCATCAAGCTTATATTCATAAACCACGATGTTCACATACTAAACTTGCTTGTCATTGGTCAACTCATGACCTCCATAGCAACCACACGCCACTGTACATATAAACCATATAACCTTAATATAATGACAACTTAATATGGTTAATATAATCACCATAACTAACACAACTCACTAACTAATCATAAACCAAACCATTAATGTAATATCATGCTTTACTATATTAAACACACTTAAACATCTGAAATCCACATCAAATAATTAAGGCTAGGCCCACAAAAGACCATCACTGCCCAACCAACACAAAACACTTCGGAGCTTGAAATGCGACGGACACAAACGTCGCCTTTCAAATCGCGACGACCCCACCGGTCGCGTCCACAAGAAGAATGCGACAGTGCCCAATGCCGCGACATGAACGCGACGGCCCGATATGTCGCCTTCACACCAATCGGTGCAACATCGACAGTTGGAGTGCAAATCACGACAGACCATGCTGTCGTGTTTACACCAATCGATACAACCACATTAATCGGAAGAGAAACGCGACGGACAAGTCCGTCGTGTTCTCAACAAAACACGATAGTTCGACTCGTCTCCTTCTCAAGCAGACGACCGAACCCCCGTCTCTTCCCAGAAAACCATTCCACATACCATTTAAATTACCATTTCATTCATTAAAACATAAGATATACTATTATACACTAGCATGATTTGCTAAACTCCAAAACATTTAAATCAAAAGAAAACACAAAGAAAGTCTCCCTACCATTACGAAGAACCCGAATCTCGCGAAGAACGTCACACCGCCGGCGTATCCACGCTCCAAACGCCCTCCTCGTGTGGACCTGGTGACTGGAAGCCCAGAAAAGCATTAAAATCTCCTCCACTCCTCCGGATAGAGCCTCCTCTGCTCTGTTGACCCGATATGGGGTATTAAATGCATAGTCTAAATTGCGACAGAGGCAGGCGTTGCATTTAAACCTTAAACGCAGCCGACACGCCTGTCGCCGATCGGAAGCGCGTGCCAAAAAGATGGTTCCTAAAATGCGACGTAGGCAACCGTCGCGTTCTCAAATCGCGATGTACCATCTCGACGCATTTAAGAACAACGCCACAACCGATCCAATAACCAATACGAAGAACGCAACCACTGAAACCGTCGCGTTCAAAATACGACGACATACTCCATCGCCTTCTTTACCAGAAAATCTGCGGGTCATATGAGTCTGAATTTTTGGCCCACAACATCCACGCAAGGCACGAAGGCCACAAGCAAGACTCTATCACCCCACATTGGTCATGAACACTACACCAGAACCACTAAACCTGAATCCGAATGACCACGACGTTACAGTTTTAGAGGCCAAAAGTTTATTGTGAAAGTTCCCAAAAACGTCCTTGGAAAGAATATGATTTTTATAAAAGTTAATATCGCACGTTTACGGCTTAAATGTCGTCATCGGTAACCTAAAATTACTCGCAAAAGATTACGGATTAGAAACTATTTTTTTCCAAAAAAAAATTCCCACCCGTTTATCACAACCGATGCCTAACCTTAATATGAACAGCGCCTAAAATTGGAACCTCTTAGCGAGTATAATTGTAAAAGATTATGGACTAGAAATTAATTGCAGAGCTTATTCTCCTAGTATTTTCTGGGGTTTGGCTAAACACGTGTAACCGTAGGGATATATAAATGACAAACAATAATATGGATTGGGGAGGGTAATTCCTCAATAAATAAACTAAACTATAGGGATTACAAATAGCGCCACCCCCACCAACTCTTGACGCTACCTGGCAATTTCACATTCCAGTGGAAGGAACAAGCAAAAAATAAAGATGCACCATTAATAGCTAAATAACATCGCATTTACATTTGCTTCGATAAGAAGCGCCGACGTTGATAATATAGACTATGGACAAGCAACGACAGGACAAAAGAAGATTTACAAGAAGAGAATGGAAAGTGTTCAAGATTTGATATTATTCTCCGATCATCCCTGCTCTGGGAACCCGGACATACGGCTCAAACAGCTTGACACAGGGGTTGGGATCATATTGCATAATTTCTGCAGCCCGTTCAAATTCCTCCCTCAGAATTTTGATGGTGTACTTGTCAACAACCCGGCCAAGATCGTGGGTCACCTCAAAAGGATCCTCTATGCAAATCAAATGACGGTCATTTCCAACTCGCCTGGTCCAGTCCTTCGATTGCTTACTGTGAGTACATAAGAGCTGATTAACTGATAGAGAACAAAACTTGCAGGGCTAACTTAGAAAAGACAGTAAGTGTTCAGTGCACAGAAGATAAGAAAAGATTACAGCTAGGCGTGCTTCTTTCGACTTCTCTATTTGGAAGGATGGTAAACATCGACAACAGTACGACACAACAGACAAAAAAACAAATGTAACTAGGAACCATGCATGCAAGCTCGACATTTGTAATGTACAGATATTATGATTATTGAATGAGGGAAATTACAGTGTGATAGAATTGAAGATCATCAACGAACAATAATAGACTGGGGGCAACAGTGCAGCATAAGGAGCTGCTTGTAATATGGACATCACAATACAGAGCAAACTGATCAAAGGTAGACATGAGCTATATCAAAACTCGACCAACCTTTGTAACAACTAACAAGAAAAACCATAACCAAAGACAAGAGATCATAGTTGATAAAGATGTCCAAATAGCAACCTTTAAGTCATTTTCTTTCTGAGTCAACCGACTCAACTTGCATGTCCACTCAATTATCATGGGGAAATGCCAACGGCAAGATGGAAAACTCCCCCAGAGTACACGGTAAGGTAGTATCAAATCAGCAAAATGGAACAGATTGAACTCTGTCTAAGGCGTTAATTGGCATCAGATATCATACGATCACAAAATTCACAATTTTTTTTATGATATGAATAGGATGGAGATGTAAACAATACATACCTTATAATACCACCAGTGCGTACAGATATAACATCATTTGCATAATCGTGATGATATGCCCAGTAACTAAAGAATGCCCAAAGCAACTCCGCTATATTCTCCCTGTTCTCAGCACCAAAGTCACGGAGCTTTTCAACTTGATCAAAGAAAGCACATTCAAGATCATCTACTTTTACAACATATGTCACTTCCATTTCCTGAAGAGAAAGAGCAGATGGGTGTTAATGGGAGGCAAAATTGAAGCTAAAATTGGAAAGAAGCAAACAATGAATCTCCTCTTTTAGGATTTAGCTACGTCCAGTCAGATTCATTTTTTGTATTTCAACATCCATCTGGAATGTAAAACTTTGGTGTAGGATCAATCAAAATATCCACTATTAAACTGAAATGCAGATAACTGCTCCACCTGTCCATGCCCCACTCAGGCTCTGCAATCTGTTCCACCGGCCAGCATGGCCAAAAAAGCCAGCACACGGTCTATGTGCCACTCCAGGCATATGCCAGGGGAATAAGGGGGGAGACTTGATTCATAGGTCAAGGTGATACAGGATCAAGAAGCACAGTCCCCTGAAGATGTATAAAAATCTGCAAGGGGTATTAATGGGATAAAACATGATGCTCGGCCCTCTCTTACCATGAATGAAATGATACTGATGCGGGACAGCGTATGGGAAGGGGAAAAAGGAATGATCGCCTTGGGAATCATGCCTAGAGGAAAGAGGAGGGAGGGAGAGAGGATGGCAGGGGAGTCAAAAGGGGTTCTTTTATCTTCATTCTCTTCAATATCTCCCTCCAAGAGGATTACAAGAGTATTTATAGAGACTAACCCTAAAGACTCCAAAATGACATATTGACCAAAATACCCTTGGACCTAGAAAATAGTACTAAATTCGTACAAAAAATACAGAAAAATATATAAGACTCTAAATGGACCTTAAACATGCCAAATGAAGACCCACAAATTAGAAACTAGACTTCTAACGTAAAACAAAATGAAATTACATCGATGGGCCCTCTAATGGATTGTTGGACACGGAAATTTTCTTTGGGGAAAATATGGATTTTGGCCATAGAGGCGTTTTTATATGTGCGAGGGCGTGCCAATCTGTTATACAAACAAAAGATTTGAAATCCGCTTGATGCGGGGAATTCACATATCTATTTATCGGACGATTGCGCCAATATTTGAGATATTTCTTCCGCGCTCTTATTTGATAAGGCAATCAAGATTTCGCGTGCTGGATCCTTTCCCCACCGACCAGAGTCGGTGTTAATTTACATTGGATTGAATCCGAACACCTTTAATAATAATGCCGAGATTCATCTTTTTTTGGCACAAAGTCCAAAAGAGGTTTGAAAAGATGTAATTTGTATTGCATTTGGTCTTTCAAGACCCTAACAATTGGTCTCGATTATATAATCGGGTCTTCAAGATTATGTTCCATTGCATTGGATTCTTTGAATTTGTTGTTGTCTGCAGTTGATTTGCTTCATGGTCATGATCACTCTTTGCTTGTGATCAGACTTTGGAGTTGACTTGATGTTTGCAAAAAACATTGTATTTGTATATCTTTTAACCCTTCCTGGGTTTTACTACAACTTTTACTCTTTCTAAGTGATTCTGCAGTTTCTTCCCTTGATGGGTATTCCTTTAATTTGGCATCATTTCTGGGCATCTTCGCCATTCTTGGCATTCCCAAATATTTCCACAATTTCTTGACTTTCCAGATGTTTCGACCATTTCTTGGCTTTCTTGAGCTTCTCTACCATTTCATAACCTTCTGGCTTTTCCTGCCATTCCTTGGCTTTCAAGAGTTTCTGCCATTTTTTGACAATCCCAAGACCTGAAGTGGCCAGCTATAGGTCGTGCTCAGGAGAGCGCACATCACTTCATAGAAGGACATGAGTCCCACTCCACCGAGTCACACAAATAGCATGTGTCGGGCTTCAGTCTTTTCTTTGACTTTGTCGGATACTTCTGCCATTTCTTGGCTTGTTTGGACTTCTTTGCCATTTGTAGGCATTTTTGGACTTCTCTGCCATTTTTTGGCATTTCTTGACTTTACTGGCTTGTCTGCCGCTTCTTGATGATCTTGGACTTTTCTGTCATTCCTCGACTTTTAGTCATAAGGCGAACTCGGGAGAGTGCACACTACTTCAGAGAAGTGATGTGAGTCCCGCTCCACCAAGTCATGCAAACGACATAAAATCGAGTGGCATACTAGGGGCTTATCAGAGATATGGCGACTGGAGACTTGACCAATGTTGTCTTTTGAAGAAGATTCAGACAACATTGTATTTAAGACTGTTCCAGGAGTTCTTCATAATTTCTGTCCTTTTGGAGGACTTTTTGTAACATATATCAGATGAAGAGCCCTTGCAACCCTTTGAAGGGCTTTCAGCTTTTCTGGAGCTCTCCAAGAACCCACCAACATCTTCTTCTTCTTCACTGTTTGAAGAGATCTTTGGCTGATAGAGAACTTGTAGCACTTGATAAATGAGGGTTTTCATTTAATACCCCTCATAATTATTTGATGACTACAAGAGGGATCTCTATAAACACATGTAGTCCACATGGTTTTCACATGAAGAGATATACACATAAACGTGTATCGGGCAGAGTCTCCGCTTGGGCAGAGTCTCCCCAGGAAGGTCACATCATTTCATCCCCATGGAGTCCAACTCATCATGGAGGTTTGCACATGAACATATGATCGTGCCTCTGCTTGGGCAGGGTCTCCCCATGGAGGTACGCACATATGAACATATAAACATTTCATCCCCATAGAGTCCAACTCGACATGGAGATTTGCCCATGAACATTATGAACATATGATCGCGCCTCGGGTAGAATCTCCGTTTGGGCAGATTCTTCCTATGGAGATACGCACATATGAATATATAAACATTTCATTCCCATAGAGTCCAACTCGACATGGAGGTTTGTACATGAGCATTGATGTTTTATCTCCATAGAGTCTAGCTCGACATGGAGATTTTATAAATATTTATATTTCATCCCTCATGGAGTCCACAGTCGGAGCGCGACAAGCACTTTATGTCGAGCACGAACACTTCACGCTTGTGAGGGTCCCCCCCAGGGGGAGCCTTTGGCCGACTGTAGTAGGGGGGACTAATAATCCCTCTTCAAAACTCCGACCCTTTTATTCGTTACTTGAAGGGGGTATTTATAGGGGTTTTGCCCGGATGGAGCATAGAGAGAGAGAAGAGAGATATCTATATGGAGGGAGACTCCCTCCGAGTAGACTACCCATAGGAAGGCTTCCTCCAGGTAGAGGCCTACTCGGAGGGATCTCCCTCCAAGTAAGAAATCCCCTACCCATAGGAAGGCTTCCTCCAGGTAGAGGCCTACTCGGAGGGATCTCCCTCCAAGTAAGAAATCCCCTACCCGGAGGGAGAAGGGACCCCCTACCCGGAGGGTCCCTCCGGGTAGGAAGTTACCCAGAGGTTTTTATTCTCCCTCTCCTCCTTTCTTTCTTTTTCTTTATATATATATAAATATATATAGATTTAATGGCCCCAATGGCCAATTTTGGGGTCCAACAATGGACCAAATAAAATATAAAAGGGCCTTTTGATTTTGGTCTTGCAGCTCTTCGTTTCCCATCAAATACCCAGTGGATGAGTCAGTGTACTCTATTTCTCTGTGGGCATCCTGTCTATTTTAAGTCCAAAAGAAGTGATCAACTACCAAACGGTAATTTGCAAGCCTGACATGGGGGGAAGGGGATGTCCCAGCAAATTATTGCATGAAATGGACTACTTGCAACTAGGAAAGGAATGCCAGCCCAGGTTCTAAGAATAATATGCAGCGATGACTATTGTACAATCTCTCAGAGGTTTATAGGTTGAAAAGTGCATCTAAGGAGTGATAATGGGCCAATGTGATTGGAGGACTGCCAACCTCTTCCCCATAAGTAGGCAGCATGCACAGTAGATCCTAGATAATGCCCAGATATGGCATACCATCCTTGCCATAAGGGATAGCAAAACAAAGAAGCCAATACGTCAAACAATCAGCCAAATGGATGACAGGACACAACTCCCATGGTTTCCCATCTTTGATACCTCAATAAGTCCTCCATGGTTCCCATATCCAATCCCTGCCTCAATATCATCATCATCATCAACATCAGAGCCTTACCCCATTATTTAGGGTCAGCTACATGAATCATGTTCTGCCAAAGATTTCTATCGAGTGTTGTATTCCTGGTTAAACCCAAGAAGTCAATGTCCTTCTTAATAACATCGCACATCTCATTTTAAGCCTTCCCCAAGCTTTTTACTAGCATCCACTAAGATTTGGTCGCATCTTTTAACTACCGCCGAGTTAGGGCGACAGTACACGTGTACAAACCACCTGAGTCTATTTCGTGGTTATCACATCGAAGGCTGCCTATGGTTGATAAATGTGGTCATTCTTCGGAAGACATCAAATACCATCTGCTCTTCGTGCAATGAAGAGAATGAGCCAATTTATCACATACTTTTTGGTTGTTCCTTTGTGCTTGTGGTTCAGGGGACTTGTTCATGGATTTAAGCATGTGCGTGTACCTTGATTTATACTTAAAACAAGTATTATATGTTTGTAATTTTCTGTTCATTCTTACATAAATGAATTCCAAATTCTAAACAAAACTTTGAGGATTGCTTCACAACTGATGAGCTTAAGGTGCATAATGAAGTTAGTTTTCATCTGTCAGATCCAACTGAAAAAGATGATTGTTGGTCCAAACACTGGTACCTCTTCTCATTAATGAAATGTAACCTTTGGTTGCCTTTGAAAGTGTATACTTTAATCTCAGCCTCAAATGCCTAGGCGATTGAGGTGACATATTATCAAATTAATATACATAATTCAGAAATATGAATATATATAAATATCACCTAAATAGATGCATTAAAACAAACATATTTCATAAAACTATTCATTCCTATGTGCCAAATTGTTGTATAACTCACTAAATCCATTCATTCTATATGTAAAGTTTAAATGATAGCAGTAAGTGAACATTACTAGTTTAAATGGGACTCTGTGGGCCTTCGTGGACTGACGGGGCAAAAAGGGTGTGTTTGAGGCCTGGGCTCGCTAAGCAAAATGGGCCTGAGCGAGGCAGCCCTAGGGCTGCCTTGCCTGGTCTCATGACCTAGGCGACCTCCTCAGTCATCTTTGATAATATAGATTTTCTCCAAAGCTAGAAAATTGTCAGAACTTCTATGAACATCAATGACCTTTTTCAGGTAAACAAGCAAGATTTCAGGGGTGCATACAATGTATGATCATAACAGGTCAATCACGTATGGCCTTAACAATATTTAAACTGTTACATATTTATAACCAAAAAAGGTGGCTTCATTATTCTAATTGTGCAGCCAGAAGATCCTCAGTGTCCATGGCTTTGCATATGAACACTAATTAACAATATCAAATGATGTCGACAGGCTAGATATAAAGCTCTAAAGCAAAACCTGATACAGAAAATCCTAATAACTGAGATAACATAGAAGGAACAAGACGCACCTGCAAACAAGGAAGAATGGCAGGACTACGCAGTTGTAAAAAGTGAATGCACATCAGCACATACCTGTAGAAAAAAAATAAATAAATAAATTTAAGAAACAGAATGAAGAATTTGCATGGATTGGCAAGTCTTGCAAAGTTCTAATGGAACATAATTATGAGAAAATATGTAACATACGCATAGCTAGAAAGAGTCCCTTGGTATGTGTCATTTACTCCACGTTTCTTGGCCCAATGTTTGACAATAAAGGCCAGCTGCCGTAATCTGACATCTATCTTGGCATAATCCCTCAGGAGCTTTGTATTAACAACAGCCAATATATTATTAATGCAAATGTCACATGAAAGTCCAGTAAGAGGATCCATCAGCTTTACTATAGGCACTCTTGCACGAGTTAGTGCCTGCATCCATTGAGCAACTTCAAATAAGAAACCAGAGGAAAAATATGATATAGATGTGAGGTATATCAAAAGTTCATATTCCATTTTATATTCTTCAAAATTTCATTGAGAACCAATTCTTTATATACAACAAATAACAAATTTTAAAACATGGCTCTAAAGTTATATTACTGTCAACAATTTAGATTTAGAGAGCTTCCTAAGACTCAGCAAATACCAAGGAATTAACTGGTGCTTCCTCAGGTGACTTATCCTTATTTTGAGAATATATGTTTTAGCTTTTGTATTATTCTGTTTGTCACTTTCACATTTAAATTCCAGCAGTAACAGCCAAACTAAAGAGTCAAGGAATGAATCTCTCTTCAAGGTAAAGAAAATAAATTTCTTTAATATTAGGATTTACTTTAGACAAAGCATGGATTTCATCAAATCTCACACAAGGAACATTTATTTTATTTATTGTACTATTCAGTAGGAAGCAAGAATCACATGGCGTGGGAATATCCCACATGTCATCATCTTTGTCCTGCCTTGTCTGGCGGTGACTGAGGGACCTTCTAGACCTGCTCAAGAAGGTATAGCCTGGATATCTCTTGCCAAGTTGAAAGGACAGTTTCACTTTTCTCCATAGTTCAAATTTTCTCCAAAGAAAAAGAGATATGCCTAGTGCATAAAAATATTGATCGCACTGCAAACATCAAAAGCATAGTCTAACAGCATATATGTAAATATGAAGAACTGTGGAACTTGCAAGGAAATCCAAATTTACCTGCACATTTTGCAGATTATCAGACTGCAAAACGTCTGCTAATTTTAGCAGAACTTCAGACTTGTTAATGTCATTCTCATCAATTGCAAGGCAAATATCGATGTCACTATTTGAAACACCAAATGAGTTTGCACAAGAGCCATAAAGGTAGAGCCGAGCGTTTGGCCATTCCTTGATCACCAATTTCTCTAATGATTGTAATAGATGCCTCTGCTTAGCCTTTTCTTCTTCAGATGGTATTAGAGATTCGTAAATTGCAAGCAAAGAAGGTGTAAAGCCTCCAATGTTGTGACGGCATCGCAACTCTCTTCGACGGTACCTCATTCTTTGGCTTAGAACATGGTATCCTCTCGAATCATCTGACCTATAGGCCTGAATAAAGTTTTTAAGTACAAAGAAGCAGAATAAGTTAGGAATTACTTACACAATGCGAGAATTCTGCACTAACATGATTCAAGTGAAAAGGCAAGTAAGATAACTCACAATAGGCAAATGTTCCATACTGTACAATATGACAGACTGCTCAATTTACTCATTGGCTGGTTGCCCTAGCATGCACCTATATCAATTGAATCTTTCCTTTGTCATCTAAACTCCTCTCAAAGTCTTAGATAAATTGCAGTTCCAACGAAGCTAGTTCTTTATACCATGGTTTGCTGGAGCGGCGATTCGGACCGAATCGGGTTTGCCCTGATTCGATCCGATTCGTATGGAATAGGTCGGTTCGATTCGCATAGGATTATTATATATATATATTTAATATAACACATATAATATATGTATATATATAGATATGTGTATATTACCCATGGGAAACACGGTTTCTTCTTCATACTTTATAGTTTCATTTACTTAAGATATTACATGTAAATAAGAAGTACTAAATAGTTTCATTTACTTAAGATATTACATGTAAATAAGAAGTACCCCCCATTTGAATCCAATAAAAATATCAAAAAAATCATATCTCTTACAAAAAAAAGTCAACTCTCCATCGAAGAAAAAAATCGTAATTTCGGTGATTTTAGCGAAATGCTAACTTTTTAATCTCTCATAATTTAGCCTATCTAAAAATTTGATAATTCAAATAAACCACATGGAACACTAAAAATCCAAAGTTCGGTAAAAAAAGTCAAACGTGCATGTGATTTCTCCAAGGGAGCCACTCTCCTACTGACAACACAGTCTACTTGAGACCTCTCAAGATTTGGTCAAACCTAAGATATCATCACCTAAACTCATGATAATTTTCACTTTCTAATTGAAAAGAAACTAGAAAGTAAATTCTCATGAGTTTGGGTGATGATAGTTTAGGTTTGATAAAATCTTGAGACGTCTCAAGCAAACTAAGTGTTGTTAGTAGGAGAGTGGCTCCCTTGGAGAAGTCACATGCACGTTTGACTTTTTTTACCGGACTTTGAATTTTTAGTGTTCCATGTGGTTTATTTGAATTATCAAATTTTTGGTGTTCCATGTGGTTTATTTTGGATTTTTAGTATTCCATGGTTTATTTGACTTATCAAATTTTTAGATAGACTAAATTATGAGAAATTAGAAAGTTAACATTTCGCTAAAATCACCGAAATTGCGATTTTCTTCTTCGATGGGAGAGTTGACTTTTTATTGGTAAGAGATATGATTTTTTTGATATTTTTATTAGATTCAAATGGGGGATACTTCCATATTTACACGTAATATCTTAAGCTAACATTTACTTAAATGATATATCAGGTGAATAAGTATGAAGAAGAAAGGGGAAGAAATGGTATGTATGTATGTACGAATCGGATCGAATTGGCCGAATCGGATCAGATCAGGATCGGATCGAATCAGCCGAATCATGGATCGGATCTCCCCTGATCCGATCCGATTCGGCCGAATCGGGCCGATCGATTCGCCATGCTAAACCCTGCTTTATACAACCTCATCAGCAATGGTGATACTCATCATCATCATCGCCTTATCTTATTATTTGTTGTCGGCTACATGAATCCTTTTCTGCCAAAGATTTCTATCAAGTGCTATAGTCGTGTTTAAACTCAAGAAATCCAAGTCCTTCCGAATAACATCGCGCCATCTCATTTTAGGTCTTCCCCTAGTTCTTTTACTGGCATCCACTAAGCTTTGATCACATCTTTTAACCGACACAGAGTTAGGGCGACGATATACGTGTCCAAACCACCTAAGTCTATTTTCTCTCATTTTTCTATCAATTGGAGCTATCCCCAAATCTTCACAGAAGCGCTTATTCCTAATCTTATCATTCTTAGTCTTACCACATCCATCTCAGCATTCTCATCTCTGCCACACATTTTGTAATGTTCCTTTCGCACTGCCCAGCATTTGGTGCCATATAATAAAGCAGATCTTACTACCGTTCTATAAAACTTTTCTTTATGTTTCACTAGTATACGACGATCGCAAAGGACTCCTGATTCACCTCTCCATTTTAGCCAACCTACCTTAATCCTGCATGTCATATCGTCATAAATCTCTCCATTCTTTTGGATAATAGACCCTAAGCATCAAAAACTACTACTATTAGGAATGTCTTGTCCACCAAGTTGAACCATATCTTCCTGTAACAACCTCTGATTACTATAAATAATTACAATACATAAACTCTAACTTACTCATGCTGATTTTAAAACATTTAGACTCCAAGGCATGCCTCCAACTTTCTAGCTTAACATTAAACCATCGATACTCTCGTCAATTAAGATAATATCATCTACAAATAGCATACACCAAAGGATATCATCATGCAATTGCTTAGTTACCTCATCTATAACAAGAGCAAAGAGATACAGGATTAGAGCAAAATCTTATTGCAAATCTATCATCATCATCATTAGAGTCTTATCCCATTATTTGGGGTCGGCTACATGAATTCTTTTTTCGCCAAACATTTCTATCAAGTGCTATAGTCGTATTTAAACTCAAGAAGTCCAAGTCTTTCCTAATAACATCGCACCATCTCATTTTAGACCTTCCCTTAGCTCTTTTACTAATACCCACTAAGATTTTTTCACAACTTTTAACCGGCCCGAGTTAGGGCGACAGTGCACATGTCCAACATGGTTTGGCGTGTCGGATCGAATCGGTCCGATTCGGCTGAATTGGATCGAATCAGGAGAAACCCGATTCGCCCGATTCCCATCGATCAGACCGATTCCCATGCAAATCGGCCCGATTCAGGCGAATCGTGGCGGATCAGGAAAAACCCGATTCGCCCCGATGCGTCGAACCTTGGTCCAAACCACCTAAGTCTATTTTCTCTCATTTTTCTATCAATTAGAACTATCCCCAATCCTCACGGAAGCGCTCATTCCTAATCTATCTTTTTTAGTCTTACCACACATCCATCTCAGCATCCTCATCTCCCCACACACATTTTGTTAATGTATTCCTTTCTCACTGCCCAACACTCGGTACAATATAATAAAGCAAGTCTCACTGCCATTCTATAAAACTTTCATTTAAGTTTCACTGGTATCGACGATCGCAAAGGACTCCTGATGCACTTCTCCATTTTTGCCACCTGCCTTAATCCTGTGTGCTATATCGTCATAAATCTCCCCATTCTCTTGGATGATAGACCCTAAGTATCGAAAGCTACTACTCTTAGGAATGTCTTGTCCATCAATTTAAACCATATCTTCCTGTAGCACCCTCTTATTACTATAATTACAATGCATAAACTCTAACTTACTCCTATTGATTTAAAAACCTTGGGCTATGTTTGGTATTTGGATAGACCGAGGATAGTGGGGTTATTCTCAAAATAGTGGGGTTATCCTCAAAATTTTGAGGATAACCCCACATTATCCCCCGTCTATCTAATACCACCAACATAACTTTAGATTCTAAGGCATGCCTCCAACTTTCTAGCTTAGCATTTAAACCATCAATACTCTCATCAATTAACAATATCATTCGCAAATAACCACCAAAGGATATCATCATGCACTACTTTGTTACCTCGTCTATAACCAGAGCAAAGAGATACGGGCTTAGAGCAAAACCTTGATGGAAACCTACTGTGACCGAAAATTCACAAGTCTCTCCAACAAGTTCTTACACTAGTAGTGCACCCTCGTACATATCTTGGATCAATTCAACATATCCTTGAGAAACTTCCTTCTTTCTTAATGTCCACCAAATCAAAACTCTCAGTACTCGATCACAAGGTTTGCCGCATCGGCGATTCGGGCCGAATCGGTTTGGCCTGATTCGGTTCGATTCACCTGAATCGAACCGATTCAGTTCGATTTGCATGGATGCGGCCAAAACATGGTTTCTGGCCCATTTCTTGGCCGATTCCCTTCAATCTGGCCTTTTTTTGAATAATTGTCTGGTTTAGGCCTCTTGTAAATGTGTTTCATCATTTCGATGAGATTTATATCATGTAATTGCT
>JACBKR010001148.1:0-45716 GCA_014218235.1 Colocasia esculenta | reverse complement strand
TACTACCTATCCAAATTGTTTCATGATGCTGAGAAAAGATGCACTGCCATGGAAAGAACATGTGCGGCCATCGTCTGGTTGCTCAGAAGTTGAAGCATTATTTCCTAAATACAGTCAGGTTGATCAGGCAGAGGTTATAAATAGCCAGAGCAGACATAAGAGCTATGCAGACAGACGCAGGAGGCCACTTGAGTTCGCACCAGAAGATTTCTATTCTTGAGGATCACACCGACGAAGGGTGTGATGAGGTTCGAGAAGAGGGAAAGCTCAGTCCAGGTTTATAGGCCCCTTTCCATCTTGGAGCGAATCGGCGAGGTTGCATATAGATTAGCACTACCTCCAGCATTGTCAATAGTTCATAGTGTGTTCCATGTGTCGATGCTGAGGAAGTACATGTCAGATCCGAGTCATGTGTTAGACTACTCAGAGTTAGAGGTTGCACCAGATCTGAGAATTCATGAGACCCAGTCAGGATAGTGGATAGAAAGGTTCAACAGTTGAGGAGCAGGCAGATACCGAGGGTCAAGATCGCTTGGGAGCACCATGGGCCATGAGGCGACTGGGAGCTTAAGGACCAGATGCGGGAGAGATTCCCCTACCTGTTTGAGTGAGCTCATTCTACCCTGCTTTCTACTTTCGGCTTTGTTTTGTAATTCGAGGGCAAAATTTTGTGTAAGGGGGTGGGATGGGCATCGCCACATAGGAGGGAGGGGGTGGGGGGAGCGCCCTGCCACCCCTAAGCAACATCTCTTGTCGTTTGCATGGAAGCACCATAAAAGGGCCCTCGGGCCATTCTCGTAAGGGGAGAGCGACCCCTCCCCACATCGACTCCTTATCTCCCCCTCTCACACGATCTCTCCCCCCTTGGGTTCACCCTCTCCTCTCCCGCCCTCTTCTTTCTCCTTACCTCCCTGCTCTCTCTTCTCTCTCTCTCTTCTCCTCTCTCTCTCTCTCTCTCTCTCTCTCTCTCTCTCTCTCTCTTCTCTCTTCTCTCTCTCCTTTCCTTTTCTCCCTCTCCCACCCCACCCCCTGCCCCTTCGCCAACAGAGCCCGCGCCCCCTCGTCGGCGCCCCTGCGACCCGAGCCCTACGCCCCCCGCCGCCTCGCCCACCCACGGCGCCCCCGAGCCCCACAGGCCTCCCAACCCCGCCGCCTCGCCCACCCCACGGCACCCCCCGAGACCCACAGGCCCCCCGTCCCCTCCGCCTCGCCCACCCCACGGCACCCCCGAGCCCCAACAGGCCCCCCGTCCCCGCCGCCTCGCCTACCCCACGACGCCCCCGAGCCCCAACAGGCCCCCGCCCCTCGCCCACCCACAGGCGCCCCCTCCCCTTGTGGCGCTGCCCCTTGCCCCCCGGTGCCCCCTCCACCCACAGGCCCCCCTCACCCCTAATCCAATCTGACATATCTATCACGGGATAGATTGGATGAGAAAAATATGGAGTAGCATTTTATTTGTTTGATTATATATATCGCTTTAAATTTACTTGGATTATCGACTTTGGAAGAAGATTGGGAGGTAAGTAGAAAAAAGTCACTTTTTTTTACTTGATTGGGGCTGAACATATAAAACTGATCATAGGGTCTGCCGAAGAGGTTATCACAGTCTGAAATCGGCTAGGATTTTGTGACATCATTTAGTAACACACCTAATGCACTACTAAAAACTATAGTTGTTAAGACACCAATCAAAATGCACCTCTCGCAGCAATCATGCCATCTCTCGAACGCAAGTTGAGTGGATAAACTGTTCAACCTTTTCACTGAATCAAAGCCTAAAGAATTTTCCCCCACCGGCACCAAGAATGTACGTGCTAATTTGGCTTTTCTCCTCCAGGTGTGTCTAAAGTCCCAATTTTTCATGAGATTCTAGGTGGAGGAATCTCTTTAATTGTATGTTGTCTGGTGATCCTCCTTATAAATATGCCACTTCAGTGGATCATGTAGTATGCACAGACTAACAAATACATAGCTTCCTGCATAGTCGGGATTTCAAGACCAATATATATGAAATTAATTTAACTTAGTTCTTCACTTTTCTTGTATTTCTTACCGCCATGTAGTTCGCTTCTGGAAGCTGGGCAATGCGGTTTAAGTCCATAAACTCCTAGCTAATTACTCTCAAGGTTGGATATTTTTATTGTTAAACACTTTAGATTAGTTTTATGGAGTATTCTTTAATAAAAGATGTCGTTGCATTTAAAACTCATTGTATACAGAGCATTAAAAATATCGTAAGTTGAGAAAACTAATATTAATTAAGGTCAGTTAGAAATGTCGTAAAAGACAACTCAATGTCTCTCTGCACACAATTGTCATTTTTATGATACGTGCGCAATGTAACTATAGTAGAGATAAATCTGAATTTACAGCTTGCCAATGATCTCAGCTGTTATGATTGTCCGTCTTGAGTAGCAAAAGTAAAGCATGGTCCTCTTGCGGTCAAGAACGAAATTAATAGTTTCTTCAAATTTCCACAAATGGCAAAAGAGAAAATTAAAGGAATAAAAAAATAAAAATAAGACAAGAATCAATGATCAATACTCATGGTACTTGGAAATTTAAGCGGGTCGGTAAGAGTTTTGCGTACTTTATAGCTGCATTGGTTCTTATAGGCCCTCTGGGCCTAGCCTCTGGGCCGTGCCAATCAATTTTAATGGGTTTCGCCCAGGCCCAGTTTTTGAAAAGAAGACAAAGGAGGAGGAAGACAAGGCACAAAGGGACTTAATCCCATGGCAATTGATGGATGCTCATTTTTTCTCATCATCTAGACTCCAATCTCAGGCCTATTAAATGTTAGCCACCAATTTTGAAATTCTTTGAATCGGATAGACATCATCAAATTTATATATACTAATGTAATAAGAATGAAAATCATAGACCATAAGAAAAGAAAAAACCTTTGTAAATATTGGTCCAATTGAACCATTTTCCTATAAAGGACTCCTTCAAAGGTGAAAGCTTTTTCTCCCTTTCACAAGTTTGTATGGATAGCAAGTTTAATGATTAGTACTACGTTTACATTTAATTTGTTGGACAAAATGTACCACTCTAACATGAGCCATATATCATTTAGTTTCTTTTACGTTTAATTGTTCACTTTCAGTTTAAGGATAGTATTACACATTATTTAATGTATTGTTTAGTATTGCACATGTTTTATGTAATTTGTACATGGATGTGTGAATTTGGTTTTTATTGCACTTGTTCACATGTATGATTTTGTTTTCATATTCCTTCATATTTATGTGGGTTTTAAATTTGATCTATGCATGTATAGTAATTTATCACTGCACACACCTCACGAGAGTGTGTTAAGTCCGTGTCAATGAACCTTCCCGTTCAAGACTTTGGGATTGATGTGCACGAGTCTTATTCTCAATGATGAGACGTGTATATCTAACTCAAAGTCTTAAATTGTCCCGTTTTGGACAGTCTGTGAATGTTTGATCACAGTTAGGTGGTCATTTATTATGGGTTGTATTATTTGTTGAAAATTTCGGGTGCTTCTATTCACTCCCCTCTGATATACCTTTATTGATTTGAATATTTTTTTAACCACTTATTAGTAAGTGTTTAAGAAAATATCTTAATCAATAATATTTTTGGTATATCGGAGAGGTGTGGGGAGATGCTGCTGAAATTTCAGCAAATAATATAAACACATAGTAAATGGTCATCTGAGTGCGATCAAATATTCAAAGATGGGTAAAAAGTGGTAATCTAAATAATAAATCCTACCTATTCATTTGATTACTAGAACGATGTGAGGGTGTGTTGGATTTTAACTCGTGACATGACTTTATCTGTATAGGAAAAATGTCTTATGAGAATCGGTCATGGATGTATCGTGGAATAGTGAATGGAGTTGTAACCGAGGAGTTTAAAGACGGAGTTGATGTTTTATTCAGTTTGCATTGACTAATTCATCAGTAGCAGTTGATACAATGGGTACATCTGATGTCTGTGTTCAACTTGTAAGAACAGAAAGTGGATATCGACATGGGATGTGCATCATCATTTGTATACGAGAGGATTGTTGCCCATTATGAGTTATGGTCGTCTCATGGTGAGCTGAATAATAGTGTACTAAATTGTTTTCAACAGAGGTGGAGAGCCAGCATCCAGCAGTTGAGGAGGGGCCTCAGCTACCAGGACGGCAGCCATGCTGGATCTCAGGGTAAAGTTGATCACTTCAAATTTACTGTATTTGTTATTTATGTTATACAGTTCATGTACAAAATTAATGTGCAATTGCAGGGGGAAGATAGATCCTGGTTCTGCTTCCCTCTATATTACGATGTTGGTCCACGCACATATTCCAGGACCAGTGGATGCATGGAGAGAGTTCCCGGTGCCCGTCCGGGATTTATTATTTGACATGTTCACGGTATTTTTAATTTTTAGATGAGTTGAAGTCATTTATTTAATTACTATCTCTGTTAGTGCAGAAGTTGAGTAATTTTATTTCTTTACAGCGGAGGTTCGCATTCACGAGACCCGAGGATCTCCCTTGAGCTCGAGCCGTCTGGGAGTCTACTGCCCAGACTAATTTAAGAAAGTCGATGTGGGAGGCCCGAGACAAGGCAATGAAGACCACAGGCAACCGGGATCCTATGGCTTGGCTGGATTACGACCATGTTTGGCTGAGGAGGGACTATTGGGAGTCCCTTTGTGAGCGTTGGGCTGCTGGACCATGATAGGAGCGGTCACAGGCAGCAAAACGCAACCGATCATCCATTCTGGAGAAGAATGTGCATACTAGTGGGTCCGTATTATGCGACCCACAACAAAAATTGGTAAGCATATTATTGTTCAATTGCTTAATACATTGATTATTATTGTGAAACTAACTAATTTTGTTGAATTGTAAGCATCACGAGCTCGAGCGTGCCACTACTTTTTGCGAGTTATTTCATCGGACTCATAAGCGGAAGGGGAAGGATGACTATGTTAGCGAGAGTGCCCACACAATCGCTGTAAGTCAAGCTATAATTATGAATTCAATTAAGATATTAAAATAATTTGTTTTCAATAATTTAATTTTAATTTGTTCTGCAGGAGACCTACGATAGGACGATGGCGGAGCGCTATGCAGAGGGCACTCCTAGCTAGACTTGGATTCGGAGGCTTGGGTCGACGCAGTGGGAGGGCCGAGGAAGGGTCGAGTGTACGGATTTGGGGACAGCTTGGATACTCATCCAGTGTTGTCCTCATATGCGAGTTCGATCGCTCCTCCGGCATACGCGAGTTCATCTACTGCGCCCCCCGTCAGTGGTTGTAGAGGAGATTAAGGCCTCATTCGGGAAGAGCTACGGGCAGAGCTACAGACGCAGCGGGCAGAGCTAGATGCAGTTCGGCGATATGGTTCAGCAGTTGATCTCAGCCATGCAGGGAGTACGCCCCACACAGCCAGTACCTCAGGTCAGTATTGTATTAATTTCATATACTTGGACGAGATGAAACCACTAAAGAATGTCAACAGGGAAAAAAAAGAAATCTAAATTGACGTGTGGGATCTGATCGGCATGCCGTTTTCTCCGACACAATCGGGTAAAGTGACGTGTGGGAACTGACAGAATCTAATTGGATCCGTAGATTGGTTGGGCGTTGAAATGACGGATCTAAAAAACAGCCAAGTATATATAAAGGCTAAAACCTACAACCCAGGGGTCCAAAATCCCAAATAGGGATCGGATCGACGTGCCATTTTCTCCGACACGACCGGGTGGTTTAAAGTGACGTGTGGGAACTGACGGAATCTAATTGGATCTCCGGATTGGGTTGGGCATTGAAATGACGGATCTAAAAAATAGCCAAGTATTATAAAGAGCTAAAACCTACAACCCGGGGGTCCAAAATCCCAAATAGGGATCGGATCGGTGTGTCGTTTTCTCCGACACGACCGGGTGGGTTAAAGTGACGTGTGAGACTGACGGAATCCAATTTGGATCTCCAGATTGGATTGGGCATTGAAATGACGGAACTAAAAAACAACCAAGTATATATAAAGGGCTAAAACCTACAACCCAGGGGTCCAAAATCCAAATAGGGATCGGATCGGCGTGCGTTTTCTCCGACACGATCGGGTGGGTTAAAGTGACGTGTGGAAACTGACGGAATCCAATTTGGATCTCCGGATTGGGTTGGGCACTGAAATGACGGATCTAAAAAACAGCCAAGTATATATAAAGGGCTAAAACCTACAACCCGGGGTTCCAAAATTCCAAATAGGGATCAGATTGGCGTGCCGTTTTCTCTGACACGACCGGGTGGATTAAAGTGACGTGTAGGAACTGACGGAATCTAATTTGGATCCCCGGATTGGGTGGGCATTGAAATGACGGATCTAAAAAATAGACAGTATATATAAAGGGCTAAAACCTACAACCCGGGGGTCAAAATCCAAATAGGGATCAGATCGGCGTGTCGATTTCTCCGGCACGACCAAGTAGGTTAAAGTGACGTGTGGGAACTGACGGAATCCAATTTGGATCTCCGGATTGGATTGGGCATTGAAATGACGGATCTAAAAAATATCCAAGTATATATAAGGGCTAAAACCTACAACCCGGGGGTCCAAAATCCCAATAGGGATCGGATCAGTGTGCCGTTTTCTCCGACACGACCGGGTGGGTTAAATTGACGTGTGGGAACTGACGGAATCTAATTTGGATCCCCGGATTGGGTTGGGCATTGAAATGACGGATCTAAAAAATAGCCAAGTATATATAATGGCTAAAACCTACAACCTGGGGGTCTAAAATCCCAAATAGGGATCGGATCGACTTGTCGTTTTCTCCGACACGACCGGGTGGGTTAAAGTGACGTGTGGAAACTGACGGAATCCAATTTGGATCTCCGGATTGGGTTGGGCATTGAAATGACGGATCTAAAAAACAGCCAAGTATATATAAATGGCTAAAACCTACAACCCGGGGGTCCAAAATCGCAAATAGGGATCAGATCGGCCTGTCGTTTTCTCCGACACGATCGAGTGGGTTAAAGTGATGGGTGGGAACTTACGGAATCTAATTTGGATGCCCGAATTGGGTTGGGCATTGAAATGACGGATCTAAAAAACAGCCAAGTATATATAAAGGGCTAAAACTACAACAACCGGGGGTCCAAAATCGTAAATAGGGATCAGATCGGCGTGTCGTTTTTTCCGACACGACCGGGGGGTTTAAAGTGACATGGGGGAACTGACGGAATCCAATTGGATCTCCGGATTGGGTTGGACATTGAAATGAAGATTAAAAAAACAACCAAGTATATTATAAAGGGCTAAAACCTACAATCCGGCGGTCCAAAATCCCAAATAGGGATCAGATCGGCGTGCCATTTTCTCCGACACGACGAGTGGGTGGGTTAAAGTGACGTGTGGGAACTGACGGAATCTAATTTGGATTCCCGAATTGTGTTCGGCGTTCAAATGACAGATCTAAAAAATATCTAAGAAACGATGGATCTAAAAATAGTATCTAATTAAACTTGAGAAAAAAACACATATTTTAAATTTAATTTTTGAAAATAATGTATGTCTTTAATTAATTAATGTTTCTCATATTATTTTTTTTTAATATAGGATCCACCTCCGGCACCTGACGATGACGAGGCAGGGACAGCAGACGATCCATCAGATCTGTCTTGATTTTTTGTATTTATTATTTTGTATGATTTTATATTTGTTGTATTTTATGATTTTATGTTCATCGTGAGTATTTGTGAAATTTATGAATATTTTAGCAGGTTTGAAAAATCATTTTTATTTGTCAATTTTTTAAAAAAATATACTACACATTCCGACGGATTTTCCGACGGATAAGTAGCCGTCAGAAATTATAAATTACCGACGGAAGAAATCTGTCGGTAATTCCCTCTCTAGTTCTGACAGATTTTTTCCGACGGGTTTTGTGTCAGTATTTACCGACAGAAATGCCGACTGATTTACCGACGGAATACCCGTCGGTAAATACTGACGACATTTCCGACGGATGTGTCCGTCGGAGTTTTCCGACCTATTTCTGAAGGAATTCTCTTCCGTCGGTAATTTCTGACAAGTATTCCGACGGACCATTTTCGATGAGCTTCGGACGGAAATCTGTCGGAAGGCTCATGTTCCGACTGATTACCGTCGGATTTCCGACAGATTCTTTCGTCGGAAAAACCGCATTTTCTTGTAGTGATGGACACCTAAAGAGTATGTGTCGGCACTAAAAGAGGATCGAACGAGAATTAATTCAGGCAATGAATAGTTGAGGCACAATAATAGGATCAAATTTAATCGTAATGAGAAAGAACTGGTATTGACTTTTAATGCTTAGGTCAGCTGGTATAAGAAAATCTAAAATTTCAATTGACGAGCAAATTGATATTGACTTCTAATGCCTAAGTCAACTATGTCGATCACTATAAACAAAAGATAAACAAAAAAAAAATTAGTTTAAACTTTTCATCATCAGTACTTCTATCATAGGTTAGAATATCTTTGGATCTTAATTCATACTCTTACATTTAACTTTGATCAATATATATATATATATATATTATTATATATATATATATATATATATATATATATATATGATCATTGAATCAGAGACTACATCTCATCAAGATCTCTGTTATTATAAGTAAATTAGAATTACTCTATTAAATTGATTCATTTTCAAAATCAGTCGGTGAATTTGATTCATATTTCAAATCTGACCATGTGGACTCATCATTTTAAACCAGTATGGATGAAGACACAGGTCGACCTACTTGAGGACACATGCCGATCTACTTGAGGACAGGTTGACCTATTTGAAAACCTAGGTCGACCTGCTTGAGAACAGATCAACCTACTTGAAGACCCAAGTCGACCTGCTTGAGGACATATTGACCTACTTGAGGACACATGTCTACCTACTGGAGGATAGGTCGACCTATACTTGAAGACCTAAGTCGACCTGCTTGAGGATCCAGGCGACTTAATTACTTGAAAATCTAGGCCAGATACTCATTTTTATTTCATGAAGTCAAACGGTGTGCAAACAGACTTAAAGTCCTTCGACTCTCGGAGGCAGAACATGTGTCACTCACGAGACTACTAGCACGCATGTGCTATGCGATTGCCGATTCATCTCTCGTCACCACTGCTCGAGTAGCACTTGGCAGTACTTGAATTTACAATATGCATCCATATACATGAGAACATGATAAAAATCTAAAGAACTATAAGATTTTCGTGATGGATCACAAATCTCTCTCTCTCTCTCTCTCTCTCTCTCTCTCTCTCTTCTCTCTCTCTCTCTCTCTCTCACAAATACCTATGAAACGAACTTATCAACTGATCTTATATACATAGAAATATATATATATAAACACATATGTATATATGTTCATTAAATTTATGTATATTTATATTGAAAGTTAGTGACACATATAATTATATTTGAAATTACAAGTATTATATCTAGCACAAATATACATATATATACAAATATAAAAAACATATGTATATATCAATCACTAAAGTAAAATAAGTTATTATTAAAAAATTTATATCTTCTAGATATTTCTGATTTGAAGTTTTTTTATTTTAATAAAAGAATAAAATAAAATTTTTATATTTGTCAATGCCTTGTAGCTACTAACTAATACTATCAGCGGCTTTCTTTAGCCGCATACATCTAATATTTCACTAATTTTCAAAACCGCGGACAAAATATATATATATCAGCGGTTAATGGAGCCGCTGAAGACTATATATCTGCGGTTTTACGTAGCCGCAGCCTTAACTATATATATCCGCGGTTACATTTTATCCGCTGACGTATGCTAAACTTTTGTCAGCGAGTCGCGATAACTGCGAACAAAACATTTTTATGACAACGGTCCATTATAATCGCTGCCTTGTATCTCTTTAGTCCATGAATTTTCAACCACGGATATATAATCGTTGATAAATGTTAGTTCTCTTATAGTGTATTGACGAGCTATCCTTAATAATTGGTTATTAGATATTTCTAAAACAATCACTAATACTCTACTCTTAGGGATGCCTTTTTTTGGAGCTATCGCGAGTGCTCTTTTTAACGACTTATTAGAGCCATAGCCAATGCCCCTTCTCTAATAATCTGCTTCCTTGTAAAGTACTATCACTGGATTTCTTTGATAATCAGGTAATTAAGTCATAGTAAAGGGTGGTAGCGGGTTAGGTAAGTACTTTTTCAATTGGAAACTCACAAGAACTTACCTGCAACTTATTAGGATACTCCGGATAAGTATAGATAAGTTCTTAGAGGTAACCCTCTGATAAACTTACCTGTGGCCACAAGTACCTAGATTATTTTTGCACTTAACAAGGGTTACCTTATGTACTTACCTTATCTTGGCTTATCTTACCTAATTATCAGAACCAGAGTTTTCAAACTAATAGGGTTTCTACTACTATTGTACATATCTCTTAATTTTAGAGCAGTTTTCTTGTGAATTTGGAAGGAACATTGCACAAGAATCTGAGTGGCAACGGCGAGTCACATGAAAGCGTTATTTTCTATACTATCCAATATTAGGCATTGTTTTGATAGTTATAAAAATTAAGGATGAGAGACCTTCTCTTAGAATTCGTTGAATACTAAGGAATTTCAACACTGGTCGCATGTGATGATTTTCTTTTTAATTCTTTCCATTGTGTTAGGCTTTGCCTTGTCATATCCGGTTCACAGCTTTGAGAAAGGTTTTGTGCACTTTTCCATTGCACTTTCCCATGCACTTCTTGCTTTTCATTGGGTTGGCACATATGCTTCTAGTGCATTGGCCAATAAGAAGGCCAAAGTGTAATGGAAAAGTGCAATGGGGAAAGTGCACAAAGTCTTTCTCCACAGCTTTTGGCATTTGAAAGGATGGAATTAGTTCCAACTTGTATTTTTTAAGTTTTTAATACTATTCTCACTCACTTATTAAAAAAAGGAAACACAACAACCTCTCCTTAAATGACCTCCTTTTCATTAATTTCTAATGCGTTGACGGCTAAATTATTTAATCAATGTAAATCTTCTTGGCCTGACGCTTTCTTTGATATGAAGATATTTAGTCACTAATTAAACAGTGGCACATTACAGGGGATGCAACCGAAAGTTCGTAGAAATTAAGTTAGAAAATGTAGAGAAGATGATCACATTTCTCCTTAATTTGTGAGTTTTCTTCAAGTTAAGCACGCCCAATTTTTGACAGGTTCAAATCGTAATGCAGTGCCAGAATTTCCGATCAATTTAATGATCAAGACTGAAAGTTATAATAAACACACGTCTTTATTGTGATAATAACCCGGTAAATAAGGGAAAATCATATCGTTTTGACCACTATCGTTGAATATGACTTTCAAAATTTAATTTTTCGCTTACATTTAGACCACATATTTATTACGTAGACTGAAATCAATTAAGACCTTTGTTGAGGGTGGTCAAGCGTTGTCTGTCGCTTCTCCACCGTCACTGTATAAAATATTCGTCTCCTTGTCCTCCTCTTCGCCACACCACAGCTGACACCACTTCTTCAAAACTGTCTTCAAATGGCGGATCACAAGCCCTCTCGCCGCTCCCCTTTTTGCACTCTTCATCTCTTTCCTCTTTATATGCAAAGGTGCACGCCGCACGGGGGCGAAGCCATGCTCATGAAGACCGCGGCGATGATGGTGCTGATTCCCGTCTGCAGACGTATATAATTATGCGTGCGCAGCCGGAGAGCGCCACCGTCGCTGGCCGCGAGGAGACGGAGAGATGGTACAGATATTCTCTCGGTGATGCGGCAGCCGAAGACCAGATGCACGGGTTGAGCGCCGGGGGGTGTACTAATAACCACGAGGTGATCACCGGTTTCGCCGCAGGTCATCGAGGGAGATTGGTGGGCAATGAGAAGAAGGAAGGATTCTTACGTTGCCTACCCGGAGTATGTCCTCATACCGCGACCACCCACGCGCCCGAGTTCATGGGACTGTGTTGCTGAGAAAATCAGCAAGGATCGTCGGCCGGAGCCAAGCAGGGTGGGCCCCGAGGGATTGGTCGCGCCGCGCAGTCGTCAGAGGAGTGAGTTCAACCTGCAAAGAACCACCGAGACTCCTCGGTGGTCGGACACTCCGACGATCAAGTTAGAAAGTCGTTTAAGAGAGAGAGAGAGAGAGAGTTTTTGTGCTACGAATAGCCTACCTTTTCCTTGTGGGTCTCTATCCTTTTTATAAGGGCCTGGTCCTTTGGACAGACAAGGAAGGTGGCGGACGAGCCTCCGTGAGGCAGGGGCGCTAATCAGGGAACCCTCGCCAGCTGGACAGGGAGAGTCCTGCCTTGACAGCCGCTTGCCTAAAGCGGGTATGGGCCAGCTGGGGGTCGTGATTTACGGGGCTCGTCTGTACCTAGGGTAAGCGTGACCTGGCGCCGGCTGGGGACGCCCGGACTTAGTGCTTATTTGAATTAGTTCTTCGCAGTGATGGACTAACCTGTGCCGACGACTTCCGACAACTTAATTGTCGGATCGTCGGTATGGCCGATCCTTGATCTCGTCGACCCAATTTGTCGGCTGACGACGACCGTATCACTAGTCCCCCGGGTTCTTTTCGAGGCGAGTCCTCGGCTCGAAGAGAAGCCATTTATTATTCTCAGGAATTCGTACGGGCGTTGGCGCCGCCTCGCATTCCGCGCGCTGAATTTGGGGGCGTTCTGCCACTGTTATGATGAAGGTCGTGGTCTGTCATAATGGCGGTACTTCTGATGACGGCTTGTCAGGTACTCCCCTCTGAGCTCTGCGCCATGATGACGCCGCCGGTTCGGGGCGCACGCCACGGATCCGGGTGAACGTCTCCAGGCCGTCGGGCTTCCGACACGTGGCGGAATCCTGGGTGCGCAGGATTTCTGGGCCGTCCGATTGCATTGGCATCGCGGTGCTATAAATAGCTGAGGTTCGATACGAAACAGACGTTCCTTTGCCTCGCGCGCGCGCCTTTCGACCCCTGCCGCCCCGACGTCTGCCGACGATCCGACGATCGTGTCCTCGTACGAAGTCGATCGACGGTCTTTGCTTGCTTCCTTTCGAGGTAAACGATGAGCCTTTCCTCTTCCTCCACCTCTCCTGAGGCTTCCTCCTCCTCCTCGTCCGCAAAATCTAGGGACCCCCATGTTCCCGTCGACGCTCCCGACCATGTTTCTGAAAGCCTTGGGGAGGGGTCGGTGTCTATAGAAACCCAGATCTGGGGGCCCGTGGACGATTCCTTCGTTCTTGAATTAGTCCACGGGACCTATGTTCCCAAGGAACCCTCGGCCCATACCTCCGGTGCACGCCGTCGAGCCGACAACGTGGCCGAAGCCCGTTGTGAGACCTCCCCTGGGACCTTCAAGTGGCTACGGAAGCACCCTAGATTCGTTCTCCCTGCCGACGCCTTTGTGTGCGCCAACAGGGATTTTAGGGCTCACTATGTTTTGGACGGGGGGTTCTCGGTTTACACTGAGGCGGTCCGGGCTGGCCTCTGTTTCCCCTTCCACCCCTTCGTCATCTTTCTTCTCTTGGAGCTCGGGGTGGCTCCTTCCCAGTTGGCTCCGAACGCCTGGCGAGTAATCGTCGGCTTTCTCTCCTTGTGCTATTCGGCGGGGGTCCCTCCGACCTCGCGCCTTTTCCTGTACCTTTCTCTATCAAGCCGTTCGGAGACTGGTTCTACTTCGCGGCGAGGAATGGTCGGCATATTCTCGGGAGACTCCCTTCCTCGCTTCACGGCTGGAAGAGGAACTTTGTTTGTTTATAGTTCCTCGGGTTGGCCGTTCCCAACCAAGTGGTCGGCCGTTGACGTCCGGAGCAAAGCTTTTGGATCGCCGAGGCTGACTTCGTCCGAGCTATACGACCTTAAGTGTTTGAAGGAGGTGGAGCCCCCCAACCTGATCGATATCTCGGACGAGGTTATTCCAGCTGATCGAAGAGGGCACACAAGGTTGCCAGCCTCGTCGTCGTATTTTTTACTCCATCCTCGGCTTCCTTAGCTAACGGTCGGGCGTTTGCAGCTATGGCCGACAAGGTTGGCTCTGCCCCCTCCTCGCGAAAGGGGCCGTCGCTCGCGGATCAGGCCAAGAGCCGAGCCCAATCAAGGGGGAAGAAGATGGCTTCCCGCGCCGAGAAGCGACACCGCGATGCCGAGGCCGTGCCACCAACGGCGCCGACGCCTGGTCAGAGCTCGGGAGCCGTCCCGTCGACCGAAGAAAGACCGAAGAAGCGCCCAGCTCCAGCGTCGTCGGGTACGGCACCCGACGCTTCAGTTCCGCCTCAGGCTCGTTATTCCTTGGACCCCGTCGAGTGGGGCCGACAAGCCTTGCCACCCGAGGTTAAGGCTGAGACGCTTGGCCGCCCCGCACGTCGGCTCGTACATGAATTTTATCATGGTATGCTGAGCCAGCTGGCCGCCTTCGACGCCTTCGTGCACCGAGCTGAGGTGAAGAGGCTGGCCTGCGACAAGCGTATCGCCGAGGCCGAGGAGCTTGTGGCCGCCGAGAAGGCCCGTAGTCTCCGCCTGGAGGAGGAGGCAAAGAAGAGGGAGGGCGCCCTCCAGGCGGCCCTTGAAGCTGTGAAGAAGGCGCAATACGACGAGATTGCGGCCCACGAGGAGACGAAGAACAACTTTTCACGTCTCGTTGCTGAGGAGAGGGAGAAGGCGATTGAGGAGTACCGCAAATCCGACGAGCTTCAGGATGAGATCGCCGACCTCTTCCAGGGTGGATACGACGACTGCCTTGCCAAGGTTAAGGGGTTGTATCCCGACCTCGATTTGTCGGGAGCTACTCTTGCTGAAGACGACGACGGCGACAACCAGGTCACCGAGGGGGGAGGCAAGGAGTTCGCCGCTGTCGTGGACGAGGCCATGGAGTCGGCTATTGATCGTTCCCTCGACCAGGCAGCTGAGGCTGTTTTGAATGAGGAATAGTCGCCTTCCTTTATGTACTCTGTAATCCTCGTCACTGAGAATACACGTTTTAGTTTCTAGCCGACGACTGTCTATTCCATTGCGTTGTATAAATGAACTTGTCGACATGTGTGCTCAGAATTGCCTCGTCGGTGAGGGGGCCTAATCGACCCGTTACGCGAGTGCCTAAGCGACCTCGCATTGTAAGAGTGCCGAGGCGACCTCGTACTTGAGTGCCGAAGAGGCCTCCGGCTCACGTTTATAGAGTGCCAAAAAAAGACCTCGGGCTTACGTTTAGAGAGTGCCGAAGGGACCTCGGGCTTACGTTTAGTGTGCCGAAGAGCCTCGGGCTTGCGTTTAGAGTGTGCCGAAGGGACCTCGGGCTTACGTTTAGAGTGTGCCGAAGGGACCTTGGGCTTACGTTTAGAGAGTGCCGAGGGACTCGGGCTTAGAGTGTGCCGAAGGGACCTCGGGCTTACGTTGAGTGCCGAAGGACCTCGGGTCGAAGCGTTGTTAGAGTGCCGAAGGGACCTCGGGCTTAGTTCAGTGTGCGAAGGGACCTCGGGCTTACGTTGAGTGCCGAAACGACCTCGTCGTGTCGAAGCGACCTAGCTTAGAGTGCCGAAGGGACCTCGGGCTTACGTTCAGTGTGCCGAAGGGACCTCGGGCTTACGTTGAGTGCCGAAACGACCTCGTCGTTGTCGAAGCGACCTCGCTTAGAGTGCCGAAGCGACCTCATTATGGGAATATTGTCGTAAATGTTCGGCATTCCATGTCCTCGGCAAGGTCGTCCCGTCGAGGTCTGATAGGCGATACGCACCTTGTCCGAGATCATCGATGACTTTGTAAGGTCCTTCCCAATTCGGCGATAACTTTCCGACAGCTGACTTTGGTTCGGAGACGGCGAGTTTTCTCAGGACGAGGCTTCCCACGCCGAAGCGCCGTGGCTTGACTTTTTGGTCGAAGCTTTTCTTGATTCTTCTTTGATAAACCTCCATCCTCGTAGAGGCCCTCCCCCGCCTCTCGTCTATGAGGTCGAGCTCGGCGCGTAGGGATCGGTTGTTACTTTCTTCGTCGAATCCGAGAACTCTCAATGAAGGGACGAGCATTTCTACAGGCGATACGGCCTCCATCCCGAAGGCCAACGCGAAAGGCGACTCACGAGTTGCCTCCCTTGGGGTCGTCCGGTATGCCCAAAGCACGTGTAGAAGCTGGTCGGCCCAAGCTCCCTTGTGGCTTGTTATTCTCTTCTTTAGCCCGTCCAAGATCGTCCGGTTGGTGACCTCGGCCATCCATTGGATTGGGGGTGAGCCACTGAGGAGAACCTATGCTCGATCCCGAGTGCGTCGCAATTCCTACGGAATTTGATGTTGTCGAATTGTTTCCCGTTGTCGGTGATGATCGTTCGTGGTAGGCCGAACCTGCAGATGATGTTCTTCCATACGAAGCTCCAAGAGTTGGTGTCAGTGATTTTGGCCAGGGGCTCGGCTTCGACCCATTTAGTGAAATAGTCCACTCCGACGATAATGAACCTTCTTTGGCCAGTGGCTGGGGGGAATGGCCCAAGGATGTCCATTCCCCATTGCGCGAATGGCCACGGGGAGTTTATGCTGGCGAGCTCTGACGGGGGTCGTCGGTCGATTCTGCCGAATAGTTGGCATTGTCGGCAACTTCTGACATACTTTTCGGCGTCTTTAAGCATCGTCGGCCACCAATACCCTTGTCGTGTTATTCTCCTCACCAAGGATCTGGGGCCTGCATGGGAACCGCACGTACCTTCGTGTATTTCGTCGACGATTTTTTCGGCTTCAGTGGGATCTACACACAGGAGGTATGGATAGCTAAATCCCTTTCGATATAAATTGTTGCCGAGGATGAAGAACCTGGCCGATCGTCTCCTTGTCTTCTCGACCTCGTCTTTGTCCTCTGGCACCACGTTGTCCCTGAGGAAATTAATTAATGGGGTCATCCACGTCGTCCCTACGTCGACGATCATCATATCTCTGGCCGCTATGGTTGAAATCGTCAGCTCTTCTATCAGCAGTGATGGGGGCGCCTCTAGTGCCGATGAAGCTATCTTCGATAACTCGTCGGCTTGTTCATTCTCGGACCTCGGTATCTTTATGAGCTCCGCTGAGTCGAATTCTGCCATCATCCTTAGCACCTCGGCTTTGTACAAGGCGAGCTTCGCCTCCTTCGCTTCGAACGTGTGGGACACTTGGCCGACGACCAGTTGGGAGTCGCTGTGAATGCGTATCCTCTTTGCTCCAAGGGTTTTTGCCATTTTCAGCCCCGACACCACCGCTTCATACTCTGCCACATTGTTAGATGCTTCGAAACCGAAACGAACTGCGTACCTTAAGTCGAGGCCCTCGGGAGAGCGCATTACAACGCCTGCGCCGCCTCCATTGGAATTTGAGGCACCGTCGACGAAAATTTTCCAACTCTCGTTGGGTTCTTCGTCCATCGCTGCCCGGGCGGTGCCTTCGGAAATAAAATCCGCGAGGGCCTGGGCTTTGATGGCGACCCGGGGCCTGAACTCGATATCGAATTCGCCGAGCTCGACGGCCCACTTCGCCAACCTCCCCGAGGACTCGGGTCGCTCGAAAATTGGTCGGAGCGGAGCGTCGGTTAGGACAACGATCTTGTGTGCTTGAAAGTACGGGCGTAGTCGTCGGGCTGCCATGATGAGAGCGTAACCGAGCTTCTCCAGGTTGGTGTAGCGCTGTTCGGCTCCTCGTAGCGCCTTACTCGTATAGTACACCGGGAGGTGGACTCGATCTTCTTCTCGGACGAGCACCGAGCTGATGGAATAGTCAGTCGCAGATAGGTACAACAGCAGTTCTTCGTTGTCGCATGGCTTGCTTAACGTCGGGACGTTCGCTAGGTGTTCCTTCAGTTCGTCGAAGGCCCCTTGGCATTCCTCGGTCCATTCGAAGCGACCCTTCCGCAGTATCTCGAAGAAAGGCCGGCAACGTTCCGCCGACCTGGACATGAACCTACTAAGAGCAGTTATCCTGCCATTAAGTCTTTGTACCTCTTTGATTGTCCTCGGAGCCGTCATGTCGAGGATGGCTTGGACTTTGTCGGGGTTGACGTCAATGCCTCGTTGTGAGACGAGATACCCTAGGAATTTCCCCGCTCGGACGCCGAAGACACACTTCTCGGGGTTCAGCTTCATCCCGTAGAGCTTCAATACTTCGAAAGCTTCGGCTAGGTCTTTGACGTGGTCCTCGGCTTGTCGGCTTTTTACCAGCATGTCATCGATGTATATCTCCATGGTCTTGCCAATCTGCTTCTCGAACATCTTGTTGACCAATCTTTGGTATGTTGCTCCTGCATTCTTCAATCCGAACGGCATACGGGTAAAGCAATACAAACCTCTCTCCGTGGTGAAAGATGTCTTTTCTTCGTCTTCTGGGGCCATTCTTATTTGGTGATAGCCTGAATATGCGTCGAGGAAGCTTAAGAGCTCGTGCCCGGCAGTTGAGTCGACCAGCTGGTCGATCCGCGGCAGGGGGAAGCTGTCTTTTGGGCAGGCTTTGTTTAGGTTGGTGAAGTCCACACACATTCGCCATTTGCCATTTGCCTTTCGTACTAGGACGACGTTGGCGACCCAGGTTGGATAGAATGAATTCCTAACGGTTCCTGCATGCAAATATTTTGTCAACTGGTTTTCAACCACTTCCTGTCGTTCGGCTGACAGGGGCCTCTTCTTTTGCCGGATAGGTCGGGCCTTGGGGTCCACGTTCAAGTGGTGCTGGATAATGCTCGGGTCTATTCCTGGAAGATCGTCGTCAGACCAAGCGAAAACGTTGCCACTCTGACCGAGGAATGTGGTGAGGTCAGCCTCCAACTCTTTGAGTTCGGTCCCGATGATTAGAAGTCCGCTTTCGATTTTTATTTGCTTAGTTAGTTCTACTGGCTCGTGTTTTGGGGCGTCATTCACAGCAGGTACGTACTCAGGAATAGTTGGTTCTTTAGCTTTAATAGAGTTAACATAACATAGGCGCGCCTCGGCCTGACTCCCGACAACTTCGCCTACCCCGCTTGGAGTTGGAAATTTCAGCTTCTGGTGGTATGTTGACGGGACCCCTCCGAGCTTCCCGAGCAGACCGCGCCCAAAGATCGCGTTGTAGGCCGACTTTACTTTCACAATCAAGAAGTCGACCTCAACCGTTACTTGCCGAGGACTGGCTCCCAGTGTTACTTTGAGCCGGATGGACCCCTCGGCGGTGACTGGAGTTCCGCTGAACCCAAACAGAGGTGTGGCGACCGGTTTGAGCTCCGTGCTCAGGTTCGTCATCTTCAGGAAGCAGTCGTAGAAGAGGACATCGGGCGCTGCTCCGTTGTCGATGAGGATGCGATGCACGGTGTATCCGTCGATGTCGGCATGAATGACTAGCGCGTCGTCGTGAGGAAAGTTTAGCCCAATTGCGTCGTCGGCAGAAAAGGTGATCGGCTCCAGATTGGGCTGGTGAATCCCGAGGACGACGGCTGAAGCGTACGCCTTCCTCTTCCTGCTGCTGTCGCCACCACCCGCAGATCCGCCGGCGAGGACCAGGACGGCGCCTTTCCCCTCGCGCTCGCGATCCTCGTCTTGATCGCGGTCTTTCGGTTTGCCGTCGACGACGTCTTTACCGATTATCCCTCGGCGCAACATCTCCGATATCTCCATCTTCAGGCTCCTGCACTGGTCTGTTAGGTGACCGAAACCTTTATGGTACTCACAGTATAGCTCGGCCCCTCGTCCCGATGGAGGCCTTGTGATGGGTTCCGGTCGCCTGAACTCTGGTAGCTTTTTGATGAGGGAGGATTTCTGAAGGTGGCCTCCCGAACCGGGGGAGATCCCTTACGCGACGATACTCGTCGGGTCGTCGGTCAGCCATTCGTCGGTTCTCTGAGTCTCGGCGCCTGTCTCCGCGCGCTTCCTCCCTCCTTGGCCTCTTTTCGCTAGCCTCCGAGCTCGTGCTTCCCCTCTCCAGCGGCCGCTTCAGTCGCCCAGCGGCTCCCAGGGTTGATTCCAGGCGGACGTATTTCTGCATCCGAGAGAGGAGGTCGGAGAGGCTTACCGGTGGTTTCTTGGCGATCGACGCCACAAATGCTCCGTCCGTGCACACCCTGGTCAGAATGTTGACCGCCGTTCTCAAGTCTAGGTCCACCACTTTCATCACCTCGATCTGAAAGCGTTTCGCATAGTCTCGAAACATCTCGTTTTCTTTTTGAGATACCAGCCACAGGTCGTCGGTGCACAATGAGTGCTGCACCGTGTTGTAGAAGTGGTCGAGGAACCTTTGGGCCAGGTCCGAGAAGCAGGAGACCGATCGCGCCGGCAACGCCTTGAACCATTGTAGTGCTGCATCATCAAGAGTGGACATGAAGGCCCTGCATTTCAGAGCGTCAGTCACATTCATCATTTCCACCTGGCCCTGAAAATGATCGAGGTGGTGGACTGGGTTGGTTGTTCCGTTGTAGCGTCGGAACTTTGGCAACTGGAACTTCGGTGGGACCGAAGCCGATGTGATTTCTTCTGTGAAAGGCGAGGAGGAGAGAAGCGTCGCCACGGGGGGCGCGAGTGCCGAGCTGTAGGGCTTCTATTTTCCGATTCATCTCCCGCAGATCGCTCTTCCACCGAGGATCGAGCGGGGACTCGCTGATGGTGATAGCGGTGGACTCCGCCGTAAAGTGGTCGGCTAGGTCGGCCCTAGCCATATTTCCGGCTGCGGCTACCGGCGTCACGGGAGGAGCGTTGTCGGCGTGGTTAATTGCCGGCGCGGGAGTCCCAACTATCGTCGGTTGCGCTTCGGCGTGACTTGCCGATACCGCCGGAGGCGCTTGTTGCTGGTGGAGAGCTTCCGTATCACCCTGATTACCTTGGGTTTGTTCTACTTGGCGAGTCGAGCCCTCGCCTCGAGGAGGGTGAGCTTGTTGATTCTGCTCCATCCTCATAAGGATCTGCTGAAGGTGCATCAGTGTCTGCTCGACCCGATCGAGCCGCGACGAGGTCGTCGAATCCTGCTCCCCCGCGCCCGAGGCTCCTCCAGCTGCTGCCCCTTCAACAATGCTAGTAAGGGCGACTTCTTCCTCCGACGGGCGAACTGCGACCTTTCCCTTGGGTGCCATGAGGAACAGCTTTTTGTATCGCTTCCCACAGACGGCGCCAAATGTTGCTGAGAAAATCAGCAAGGATCGTCGGCCGGAGCCAAGCAGGGTGGGCCCCGAGGGATTGGTCGCGCCGCGCAGTCGTCAGAGGAGTGAGTTCAACCTGCAAAGAACCACCGAGACTCCTCGGTGGTCGGACACTCCGACGATCAAGTTAGAAAGTCGTTTAGAGAGAGAGAGAGAGAGAGAGAGTTTTTGTGCTACGAATAGCCTACCTTTTCTTGTGGGTCTCTATCCTTTTTATAAGGGCCTGGTCCTTTGGACAGACAAGGAAGGTGGCGGACGAGCCTCCGTGAGGCAGGGGCGCTAATCAGGGAACCCTCGCCAGCTGGACAGGGAGAGTCCTGCCTTGACAGCCGCTTGCCTAAAGCGGGTATGGGCCAGCTGGGGGTCGTGATTTACGGGGCTCGTCTGTACCTAGGGTAAGCGTGACCTGGCGCCGGCTGGGGACGCCCGGACTTAGGGCTTATTTGAATTAGTTCTTCGCAGTGATGGACTAACCTGTGCCGACGACTTCCGACAACTTAATTGTCGGATCGTCGGTATGGCCGATCCTTGATCTCGTCGACCCAATTTGTCGGCTGACGACGACCGTATCAGACTGCACATGGGGAGCGGGCTGTGGGCGTTCGGTGCCACAAGCGGTCGTCTCGGTGAGGGGGTCATTGTGGGGATGATCGACAGCGGTGTAACCCTCGGCACCAATCCTTCAATGATGAGGGCATGCACTACTCCCTCCAGGTGGAAGGGATCCTGCAATCCTACCAATGTTCTGCAACAAGAAGGTCATGGCGCCAAGAACTTCATAACCGATAGTGACTCGTGAGAAGTGCAACGTCGCCAGACGACGATGGACACGGGACACACACAGCCAGCACCGCCGCCGGGTCCTTCGTGAGGGGTGCCAGCGTGCTTGGCATGCCAATGGGACAGCATCGGGGGTAGCCCCCCGTGCCCACCTGGCCATTTACAAGGTGTGCACAGGCGGCAAGTGCCAGGCGTCTGATATCTTGGCAAGCATCGACGCCGCCATTGCTGACGGGGTGGACGTCCTCTCAATCTCCCTAGGCGGGATCCCTGACTTGTCCATATTCAAAGACTTGATCGCCATTGGGGCCTTTCGGGCGATCAAGAAGGGGGTCTTCGTCAGCTGCGCTGCAGGCAATTTCGGCGGCGACGAATGGGATTCGGTCATCAATGCCGCACCGTGGATACTCACAGTCGCCGCTAGCACCATGGATAGGTCCATCGTGGCCTCCGTCAAGCTTGGCGATGGGTCTATATTCCATGGACAATCGGCATTCCAACCCGCCAAATTCACTCATGAGTTGCTTCCCCTGTCCTCCCCGGCGCCAACCTATCCGACGACTCACCGGCTTTCACTTGCAAGCGGAGTTCCTGGTAGTTGTTGACATAAAGGGAAAGATAGTATTGTGCAAGGGAGGCGGAGACATTTCGGACATTGACAAAGGTGCTGCCGTCCTTAAAGCGGGGGCTGCTGCCATGATACTGATGAATGCGGAATTCCAGAGGGGCACCACCGCTGCGTCGGCACACCTACTCCCTGCCTCGCACATTAGCTTTGTCGACGGCTCCAAGATAATAGATTACATCCGAAGATCCAACCATCCCATGGCATCCATATCCTTCGAGGGCACAAGGCTAGGTGTGTCCTCTCCTCCGGCTCCGGCAGTGGCATCCTTCTCATCCCTGGGTGGCCTCAGTGTAAGGGATACCCACATCCTCAAGCCTGACGTGCTTGGCCCCGGTGTGAATGTGCTTGCCGCCTGGCATTCTCCTGTTGGCCCATCGTTAGAGAGCCCTATACCTGGGGGTGCCTACTTCAACATGATTTCAGGGACATCCATGGCCACCCCCCACCTCAGCGGGGTCGCGGCGCTCCTTAAGAGCGCTCACCCAGATTGGTCCCCGGCAGCCATTAGGTCGGCCATCATGACCACCGCCGACATCCGAAGCAATGACGGCCAGCGCATTATTTTTGACGGCACCCTCAATGAGACAGCTAATGTTTTTGCCATTGGAGCAGGGCATGTGAATGCATCCAGAGCTGCCGACCCAGGCCTCGTCTACGATCTCATCCCCCGCGACTATGTATCCTACCTCTGCGCCTTTGCATTGGATGATGAGAAGCTGATCTCCGGGCTCGTCGGTGATCAAGTTTCCTGCTCCAACATCCCGAGGATCTCCCGCGAGCAGTTGAACTACCCATCAATAGTAGTGGTACTGAGGAAGAAGACGCCCATAGTGGCCGTGAATCGGACGGTGACGAACGTGGGAGAGGCGGGCGAGACCTACAAAGTAGAGGTGGAGGCCGGGGGAGGTTTGGCAGTGAGTGTGGTCCCACAGACGCTGAAATTCTCTATGGTGGGGGAAAGCAGAGCTTCACAGTAACCTTTAGCAAGCCGGGGGTGCCACTGAGTTCTCGTCGGAGGAGGGAATCTTGCGGTGGGTCTCGTGCAAGCACGTCGTGAAAATCCCCATGTCCATCATTGTTGATCTGCTTGAGTAGAGATCGGATGATATCAATGGAACAGCAAGACCAACGATATACTTATTAATTAAGTAAGCTATTACTTCCAAAACCAACATGTCTGATATCTTTAATTTTCTCTATATCAGTGCAGCGCTATAAAAAGAAGTCACTGCTATAAGCATCCTACATCCACATACAATAATAACTGTTGATATAATATCGATGATATATCAACACTGAAAATAACCATCTACATATATTAAATATACAACATCACCCAATAGTCATTGACATAAATCGCATTTACCATCGACTGAAAGTAGCCGTTGACATACGATATGGATTGGTCCTTGGGAGATCGGTCCGAAAACACGTTGTCTGCCAAACTGACCCCTATATATCAATCAGGCCAAGCCGAGGCTCGGATCCTCAATCCAAGCACTAGCTGACTCCCTTCATTATCCTCGAGGGGAATGCGTCAACATATACTTTCCCAGTTATGACCTGAAAAGGGAGGAAGGTCTGTTAAAGGAAGGACCCGAAGATCACGCCCACAGGCTGTATGCACCAGTTGGCCCAAAGCAACCGGGATCTATCTAGCTACACTTGCCGCCCGTGGCCTCGACCTGCGAGAAATCAAGGGCAGATTCATAGGCGGCATCCGCGAGTCACACCTAGTAATCCGCCCAACAGAAACTCTATAAAAGGAAGAGACATCACTCCTGAAAGAGGTATGCAAGTCTAGCCCAAAAACTCTCCTGCTCCGACCTCCCGAACTGACTTGATCGTCGGAGTCTCTACCCACCAAGATCCCTCGGTGGTCCTACAGGTCAGAACTCGGCAACACTTACTGCACCACGCTATCCCTTGGGAGCTACTCAGCTTGAGCGACCACTTGCTCTAGCAGCAACATTTTGGTGCCATCCGTGGGAAACTTCAAAAAAAGCTTGCTTTCATGGCGCCCAAGGGAAAGATGGTGGCTCATTCTTCAGGCGATGAGATCGTCCCCACAACCATGGTCGAAGAGGTCGTCGTCGGAGGTTCCGGCACTGGAGAGCAAGACTCAAACACATCCTCCCGTCTGATCGCATTGAATAGATGATCACGAGGCTCCACCAGATCCTGGCTCGGATGGAGCAACAGTAGCAGGAAGCGGCGGCTCAGGGCGAGGCGGCAAATCATCCGGCTGAGCTACAACGGTCGTCGGGGCCTTACAGAAATCCGGGCGACGCCCCCGGCGATGTCGGCTAGCTGTGCCGATGTCCAAGCAGCAACACCCACATTCTCAACGTCGGCCCCTCAGCAGGTCCCAGTAATGCACGTGGCCCCCGCCGTGGTGACAAAACTTGGCGTCCCCAGGGCAAGTGAGGTCGACCATTGCTCGGCCGAGTCGACGCCCGCCCCGAGAAACCTATTACTGGCGGAGCCGAATGACCTCCAGGTGATGAACATGAAAATTGAGGCTCTACAGCGAGGATCTCACGTTCCCTCTCGGTGGCGACGTTGCTCTCCACCTCACCATTTGTCGAGGAGATCACCTCGGCTCCTGTTCCCATGATGCTACAACTCCCGAACTTTCAACGGTACAACGGAACGACTAACCCCGTTCATCATCTTGATAACTTCCAGGGACAGGTCAAGATAGTGAATCTCTCTGACACGTTGAAATGCCGAGCGTTCATGTTGACCCTCGATGATGCAGCAGTACAATGGTTCAGGCTTTGCCAGCACAGTCGGTGACGAGCTTCCCCAACCTGCGCAGTGCTTCCTGGACCACTTCTACAACACGATGTAGCATTCCCTGTGCACCGATGATCTTTGCCTCATCGCTTAGAAAGAACCCGAGTTTTCCGTGACTATGCCAAGAGATTCCAACTCGAGGTCATGAGATGGTCGACCTTCATCTGAGGACGGCCGTCAACATCCTGACTAGGTCTGTTCCAACGCGTCGTTCGTAGCCTCCATCGCCAAAAAGCCACATGTGAGTCTCTCAGACCTCCTTTCCCATATGCAGAAGTACATGAGGCTGGAATCTACCCTTAGCACGGCTGGCAAGGTCGGGCAATCGTCCGAGCTAGGATCCTCGAGCAGAGCACCAGAGCCAAAGAAGCCAAGGAGAGACGAGGCCGCGACACTGGGGGATAGGTGGTCGGATTCAGGCCACCGACCACATGAATCTCACTGGATCGAGGATCTTCCCCACTTCGGCAGGCTTCCATCTGAGATCCTACCCATCATCAAGAAGCTGCCAGAGTTCCGATGACCCGAGCTAATGACTAAGCCCCCGTCAGGGTGGAGCCAACCTATACTACGAGTACCACAAGGACTTCGGGCACACCACCGATTAGTGTCGAAACCTCAAAGTGGAGATTGCGGAGACGATGCGGCGTGGCATCATCGAAAAAGGCGTAGTGGATGGGCGGCCAAAGGAGCGCACCCTCGAGGAAGCGGGGGACATGCAGAGGCGGCTCGGCTGTGGAGGAGACAGCGGAAGAAAGCGGAAGGCTTACGTGTCGGCCACAAGCTCAGTTTCAGGCAGGTCAGCACTGGGGGCCCGGGGCGTCATTACATTTTCCGAGGAAGACATGGTCGGCCTTAACTTCCCTCATGATGATGCGTTGGTTATTCACACTGACATTGATGGATATGATGTACACCAAATTCATGTTGATAATGGAGCTGCCCGGATGTCCTTTTCTATGACTGCTATGTAAAAATGACTAACCTGAGCACCGAGCTAAAATCTGTCACCACACCCCTCTTCAAGTTTAGTGGGTCATCGGTGATCGCCGAAGGGTCGATTAGGCTGAAGTTCACCCTCGGACTCGACCATGTCATGTAACTGTTGAAGCAGACTTCCTTGTCGTAAAAGTGAGTCAGCTTACAACGCTATCTTCAGCGGAGGTCTTCTGGTGAAGCTAGGGGGAATCCCTTCCACCTATCATCAGAAGTTGAAATTCCCAACACCCAGTGGGATGAGCAAGGTTATGGGGAACCAGACCGAGGCCCTGCGGTGCTATGTAAATTCATAAAAAGCAAGGAGCCATTCGTTTTCTGAGTATGAGCCCATGTATGATGGAATATGGAAAGGCATGAAGCTGTTGAACAGATGAAGCAGTCGAGACCGCAGACGGGATGTCAGTGGTGATCGGTGACGAGCTCCAGGAGGTAGGCGGTAGTGACGACGTCTTCGCATGGTCAGAAGACGACCCCTAGGAATCGACCCGAAGGTTATTGAACATCACCTGAACATGGACCCTGGAATTCGGCCTGTAACATCCCTCCGGTACCTTGGTTAGTCCCTTCTGTTGAAGATCGTGTCGCCTAGGCTGTCGCCTTCTGAAGGTGACAGTATGTCTGTCGCGTTCTGGATGAGAACATAACGGTCCTTGCTGTCGCATTCAGCCTCTGACTGCAGCATGCACTTTTGTCGTCTTCATCAGACAGTTGAGACAGGTGTCAACCCTTGACATTGGAATGGCGACACGGTAGATGTCATGTTTTGGTGTCAGCTCTGTGAGGTTGACACATGGCATTTTCGTTGGTCAGTTTGACCTTGACCATGGTACGGCGACGGTTGGCCGTCACGTTCACTTGGTGAACACGACGGGCATGTTGTCCGTTTCTCACCTCCGAGTTTAATGGTCACAGGCCTGAGAACAACCCTAATGCTTCCCTTTGGCTGGCTCTCTTCTTCCCCGAGCACCTGAGGCTGTGCACTGTGGAAAGCTTGGAGGGCGGAGTTCTTGGCTTGGAGTGTGTTGTTGCCTGTGTGGTAATTGATTGGCTTTGCTTGTATGGTTTATGATCTGTGATCCTTCTCCTCAGTTCTTCTTCTCTTCTTCTTCTTCTTGTGGCTGGTTCTCATGTGGTGGTGACCTTTCCATCTGCTTGTGAAGATCGCTCGTGGTTCGTGGGTGGCATCCCCATGGGATCTGGAGCAAGAGGAGGTGCATGCCTACGAGAAGGCCCCATTGGGGTGGATCTTCTATTGAGGTAGGGATTCCATACTTTCCCCCCTAGTTCTAGCATGCTATGACTCCAACCCTTCCTCTAAAGCCTAGAAACCATGCTAGGTTTGTGCATTGTTCACCATGTTGCATGTGGAATGGTTGTATGGATCTTGTGGTGTTTGGTTTATGCTTGGCTTGAGGTGTGCATGTTGAGAGTTCCTGCTTGCATGTGAGCTGTTTGAGAGTAGATCCCCTCCTTAACATGTATTGGGTGATTACAAGGTTGGTTTGATGCCATGCAGTTTGTTACATCGCTATCCCCCCCTCCCCTTGCTTTGGTTGTATGGGTGGTGTTTGGCCTAAAGGTGATGCCCTCGAGTGTGTAAATCCTGTGAACGTGACACGGTTAGTGTCGCAACCCATGTCACGACACCCCGATACGTCGCCTTCTCAGTTTGAGGAAGCGACGCCCACCCTTTCGCGTCTGGTAGCAACAGGTGGTTGTTGCCTTCTCCTTGGGTTCTCTTCCATGAAGGTCGCGACGACCGATACGTCGCCTTCTCATGGGAAAGCGACGTCCTCCCTGTCGCGTTCTTGTCACGACAGGGTGACTATCGCCTTCTCTTGAGTTTTCCACCGTGTGTTGAGGGAGGCCTCAGGTGGTCACCTGGGTCTCTGGCTGTGGTCACGACAAGGCCCTTGTTGCGACCCAGTTGCAACGGGTTCCCCGTCGCCTTCTGGACTAAGGTTGCGGCTGTCAGGTTGTCGCCTTCAGGTAACGACAGCTTGTGCATCGCCTTCTCAGATAGAGAAGGGACTTGGCGACCTGTTCGAAGTTTTCCTTCCACTGTGACTCTGTTTTCCGGCACTGTGTTTGTTTTCCTAGTGCAGTTCTACTCTAGTCTTTCACCCGGTGCTAGGCACTTGAGGGCTTGTCCACAGACAGGTTGTTACCCTTACTTGGGACCCCCAGTCCCTACGTGCCTGTTAGAGGGAGTTCTCTGGGTGGCGGGTTTTGCTCGAGTCACGGACTCTAGTAGCGAGGGGGAAAAGGTGGGACACAGCGGCGTAAGTCGTTTGTAGAGCTCTCTTAGCTGAGTCTATGTCTTCGAGGTGGTTGTGGTGCTCTTCGGTTGTGGACCAGCTAGTCCTACTTCTCACTACCTCACTCTACATGTTTTGGAACCATTTAGAGGGGCCAGGCAGGGGACCGTAGTCCGACCAGACTACGGTAGTTGTGGTTACTTTAGTTCCGCATCTCACTCTGACGGGAGGTGCTAGACATGTACTGTCAGTCGAGGGTAAGGCCCATGGCGCACCTGACTGGTTAGACTAGTGTAGTGTTACTGTAGCTAGTGTCTTGTCTGGGCTGTGGTCCTACTGTCCGTGTTACAGCCTTGGGTTTCTTTTGGTGTCGTGGTTTACACGGGTTTTCTGGTCCCGACGTTAGCATAGATCGTTGACCGTGTATTTACTTTCACGCTTCCGCACTTGACTCTGTTAGTAGGATTGATTTACTATTTTATTTAATTATTGCACATTTAATCTATTCTGTGGTTAGAACCTGTGGGAGATTTGTAGTCCCTATTGGGCTTCTTCGTGAGCTTATGCCCTTCTTTTCAGGTGAGACTTCACAGCAGCACCCTCCGCGGCGGGCTGAGGAGACGGGGCCATAGTAGACAGCGTCTACCTTGAGCAATGTTCCCCCAGCTTGTGTACTTCACCCTTAGGGTATGCTCCTAAGGGACCTATCTTTCCCTTTTACTTTTTGTACTTGTACTTTACTTACTTCGGGACTGTACTAGACTTGTGCGTTGTGCTGGACTCTTTCCTTCACTAGTTGGTGCATTTTAGTGTATTTTTCGTTATTTATCTCTATTACATATCTTGTTAGACTGATCCATTAGTCCTTCTGGGTCTCCGGACCCGTGGGCGGTGGTGCCGATGGTCGGATCCTTGGTGGGAGCCAGGGATCCGGGCGTCGGGCCATTACAGTGGTATCAGAGCAGGGGTCTATCAAGACTTGTATGGAAATAAGTAATGACGTAAAGTCCCTTAGGAAGTACAAGTAACACTGCTAGCCGCTTGAGTTTTATCTTTTAACTTGATGTTATTCTGTGTTGCAGAACATGCCTCCCACAGACCTAGCATTTTGAGAGCTAATGGAGCATCAGGACACCGAGCCGGATGAGTCGGTTGTAGTCGAGCACGTGCCAGCTGATGCTCAGCCTTAGCAGTTCACGCAGTGTGGAGTTCCCTTGCCGCAGGGCATCCTGTTGCAGCCGGGAGAGCAGCAACAACAGCAGTAGTTTCCACTCCCGCCCCCGCCAGCAGTCATGGAGCAGTGGTGGAGAGCCATGTTCTAGGCCCCTTGGCAGTACCTGCAGTACCCACAGTACCAGCCTTACCAGCAGATGCCAGCAGGAGGTCAGTAGTTCACGGAGATGGCAGCAGAGGAGCAGCCACCCCCGACCCCGCAGGTAGCGCCAGTTCAGCCAGAGGTACCACCAGTGGTACGGCAGCAGACTCCAGTTGCAGTGGCAGTACCTGAGGACCGCACAATACTTCAGGAGAGGTTCCTTCAACTTCGGCCTCTTATGTTCTATGGGGTTTATGATCCAGACAGGCGTAGTTGGATCCATGAGCTCGAGCGCACCTTCGAGACCATGGATTGTGCAAAGCAGGATCAGGTCAGGCTTGCTTTTTTAGTTGAAGGATCTAGTCGGCCACGAGTGGTGGAGGACAGTGAGGCAGACCAGCTTTAAGGGCAGGAGGCTGGACCAGATTACCTGGCAGCAGTTTCTCGAGACCTTTCACGGCGAGTACTTCCCCGACTACGCTTGTCGTAAGAGGAGGGACTAGTTCCATAAGTTAGTGCAGGAAGACTTGTCTGTGGCGCAGTACACCAGAGGTTTGTACGGTTACTTCGACATGTTCCCCACTTGGCCTCTAGTGAGTAGGCTCATACTGAACGGTTCAATGCTTCATTAGTGGCTACGAGAGTTGAGGTGGGCCATGGTTGGTCACTCTGCGACACCTTGGGTTGGCTGTGGTGAGAGCCACCGCCATGGGGAGTGGGAGTGTCAGTTTCAGCCGCAGTAGGGAGGAGGTTCAACCATGTCTTCTCCGTACCAACACCCTACGGGCAGTCAAGGGAGCGTTTCCTCTCTTCTTCTTCTCGGGGATAGGTGGTGCTGGCCTGCCTCAATGTTGAAGAGGTTGTTCACTCGTGGAGGCAGGCGTCAGTATAAGCAGTCACAACAGCCCACATCATCAGTAGGAGCAGCCAGTGGAGCAGCCTGTGCAGCAGGGAGCAGAGCAGAGCCTAGGGCACAGGTTGTTACCACTGTGGGCAGCCGGTCACTACATCCATGAGTGTCCGTTGAGGCAGCAGCAGCACCAGGCACCTCAGGAACAGTACCGTCCACCCAGTAGGCGCAGCGTCAATAGTAGTAGGGTCAGTTTCAGCAGCAGCCGCAGAGCGCCAGTAGCAATCTCAAGCGAGGACGTGGTCGCGGTCGGGTGATGAACATCATAGAGAGGAGGCGGAGGTCTCTAATTTGGTCATTGGTACGGTTCCTATCCTTGGTAGAGCTTCTAGAGTTTTGATTGATCCAGTGCCACGCACTGTTTTGTTTCAGAGGAGTTCTTTGCTACTTTTCTGAGGTTGCTTCGGAGCGGGCCTGTGACCTAGAGGTTGAGCTTTCAACGGGTGACTACGTGCGTACTCTGGGGTACCTAGAGGGTGTCACCTTCGAGGTACAGAGCCCCCAGCTACCAGCCAGACTGTTTCCTGGCAGCTCAACGACTTTGATGCCATCCTTAGCATGAACTGGTTAGAGGCACACTCTGCACTGATAGATTGTCGGCGGAAGACCGTGAGGTTTGAGATACCTGGAGCACCTGTGCTTTGCTTTCGAGGTACCCGTCTACCCGCCGACCCTTTGTCTCTTTCTATAGAGCTCGCGTCTTATCCGAGATGGTTGTGTTGCTTTCCTTGCTTCGGTGAGTGTCTCAGATTCTGTTGAGCTGTCTGTTTCAAATGTGCCTGTGGTTTTAGAGTTTGCTGACATGTTTCTAGAGGATCTACCTGGTCTGCCACCGGAGCGGGAGGTAGACTTCTCCATTGAGTTGCTTCCGGGACGATGCGATGTCCAAGGCACTGTACCGGATGGTGCCGGCAGAGCTGTGGAGTGAAGCGCCAGCTTGATGAGTTGCTTGCATTGGGCTTCATTCGTCCGAGCCGTTCGCCGTGGGGAGCGCCTGTTTTGTTTGTGAGAAAGAAGGATGGCAGTCTCAGGATGTGCATCGATTATCGGCAGCTGAATCAGGTTACCGTGAAGAATAAGTATCCGTTGCCCAGGATCGATGACTTGTTCAACCAGTTGCAGTCAGCTTCAGTGTTCTTGAAGATCGGCTTGAGGTCAGGTTACTACCAGTTGCGGATTCGCGAGTCAGACATTCCCAGATCAGCTTTTCGCACCCGCTATGGCCACTTCGAGTTTGTCATGATGCCTTTTGCGCTCACGAATGCACCAGCAGCGTTCATGGAGCTGATGCACATCGTGTTCCGGAGTACATGGCCGGTTCATGGTGGTGTTTTGTCGACGACATCCTAGTGTACTCAGCGACGGCAGAGGAGCATAAGGTTCACCTTGAGCTGTGTTGTAGGGCTTTGAGGAGTCACCAACTTTATGCCAAATTCAACAATGCAAATTTTGGCTAAAGCAGGTGCACTTTCTTGGTCACGTGGTTTCTGGTGCAGGTGTGGCGATGGATCCCGCCAAGGTTGAGGTCGTGGTTTCATAGGGCCAGCCACTACAGTTGTAGAGGTTCATAGTTTTCTGGGACTGGCAGGCTACTATAAGAGGTTCGTGTAGGAGTTTGCCAGGGTTGCAGAGCCACTGACCAGGTTGAGCAGACGAGAGACCAGGTTCATGTGGACAACAAAGTGAGAGTAGAGTTTTTAGGAGCTGAAGAGCTACCTGACATCAGCTCCGATCCTTGTTTTCCTTCTAGCACTGGCGGCTTTGTTGTCTACACGGACACTTCGGGGACTGGTCTGGGTGCTGTGCTGATGCAGCATGGGCGGGTAGTTACTTATGCTTCTCATCAGCTAAAGAAGCATAAGCAGCACTACTTGACGCACGACTTGGAGCTTGCAGCGGTCGAGTTCACCTGAGGTTGTGGAGGCACTACTTGTACGGTGAGGTGTTCGAGGTGTTCACGGACCACCGAAACTTACAGTATGTCTTCACTCAAAGAGATATGAACTCAGGTAGCGCAGGTGGGTCGAGTACTTGAAGGACTACGAATTTAGTCCTTTTTCTCTTCTGTTCTAGCCTCCCCACACATTTTAGGATAGCCCCTCCTTGGTTCACAACCTTTTATCCGGAGATTCCCTCTCGGGTAAATCAGGTGGCTTCAAGGAGAACTCTATAAGTCTGTAGATTCTGTGGATTCCCTCACGATACGGGGTAGGAGGACCTTTCACCTTCCCATTTAGTCTGCCTATTCACTCGGGTTTGAGTGAGAAGTGAGAGAACCGGCCTTTTACAAGACTAACTAACACACAACTTCAATATTTAAAATTTTGGGGACGTTGTTTGATAACATTGTTTGGTAGAAATCCATATTTCTCCTAAGAATAGTGTAGTTAATCAACTTAACCATTTTAAAATCAGTAGGTTGTATTGTTAATGGACTCTTGGTGAACTCATTCAACATGTCTAACAATCCGGCCTTTGAATATGATGATAACATCAATGATGAATTTGTCGGAATGTTTAGTTCTAATGTTCAACCTGAAGAGTCGGTTCAATCCTCCTCTCAAGCCAACAATGAGAATATGAGTTTGAGGGTCAACCCCACCTATGCCCAAGAAATCCAAGATGACCCTGAATTCTCCAAACTCATGTCCCGCTATTCCCCCAAGGATATCATTTCAATGCTTTCCAAGCATACTGTCTGGCCAATGGCCTCTCCTTCCACTGCATCTCATCTCCATCTCCATTCAAGCCTCCTCGTCTAGGCCCATCCTAGACGGTCAACCCATCCCGAGTCCCCATCTCCACTCCCATTCCTCCTCCTACTCCCTTACCTACTTCCATTCCAATCCTCCTTCCGTCTATCCACCTTATGTCCAACCCACACCCCATTCAATCCGAATACATCAACGGTCGGAGATGAAGGGTCTTGTTAGGGACTCTTACCTGAGTCCTAGTCCCTCTTCAAGCCCCACTCTCTCCAAAACTATTGCAAGCTCCCCAATGCCTACTTTCCTCCGGGTTTCAAGGCCCCGAAATACTGCAAATATGACGGGACCTCCGACCCCCAATTCCATCTTGCCGGCTTCACCATGGATTCTCACCGGTGGCTATCCAATCGAGTCCTCTTAGTCCACCTCTTCCAACAATCGTTAGAAGGGGAGGCTTTGAGGTGGTTCACCGCCTTACCTGCATCGGATCTTGTCAATTTGACATAGTCTCCGAACGCTTCATCTCCCACTTTTCTTACATGGCCACCCAAGTCTGTACACTGCCCGACTTGGTGGCGGAAAAGATGAGGCCGAATGAAGACTTTGTCACATTCCCCAACTGATGGAGATCCATGGCTTCAAGGCCGACCTCCCCATCCCGGAATCCCAAGCCATAACCATGATAGTCACCAATACCACCCCTTTGCTCCATTCTATATTGATGCTTAGTGAGTTCCCCTCCTTCACACACCTTTATAACCGAGCTAGGGGGTCCAAAATCAAATCAAGGACTCCTCTCTTCCGCATTTATTTGAAGGGAAGCCCAAGGGACGTAGGGCTCCCGCAACACCTACCACCGAAGGGGTGACCGTCAATGAGTCTGTCAGCGCTTGCAGTCAGTCGTTGAGGCCTCTTAACAAGCCTTCCAATCCCCCTTCCAATCCTCACCAATTCCCGTCTCACCCTTCTAGGCCTTACTCTGTTGTTCCTCCTCCTTCGGGCTATACCCGTCCTGGTCCTAGGAGGTCTCATTATCCTGCCCTCCCCGAATCCCTCGAGGACATATTCTATGCCCTCATGTCCTGTGACGCTATCCGACTCCCCCCACAAAAGGAGAACGTCCATCCGAGGGCCGATACCTCAAAGTACTGTCCCTACTATAGGGCTCCCGGTCATGAACTCCATAATTGTTTCACCTTCTGTGACTGGTGTATGACATGAACGGCCAAGGTAGGATCAATTGGGAGGACGTCAAGGTTGCCATAGCCAAGTCTAGGTATACCAAAGGGACCTTGGTATTGTGCAAAACTCTCTCCAACCACCAAAACAACAACAATCCCACCTCCTCTAGGTCCCAGGAAAAGGTCAATACCATGACGCATTCGGAACCCCGGGTCATGAGGAGAGAACAACAATGGGGGGTAGAAGGATTTGAGGAGTGGTACCCATGTCCCTCCATAGAGTCCCAAGAGCCCTTCACCACCATAGATGCCATCCTAGAAGAACGGCCCTTAGTTCTTATCTGACCTGCTCCTCAGGATGCCTATCCTTCCATTCCCATTCCTCCTTCCTATGAGTCGTCCACCCATAGCACCAAACCTCTCCAACTCATTCTCCCTAGGCCCAGGAGGACGTTCATGTCAAGCTCGGGAATCAGATCGTTCCTCCGCCCCCACAACATCTCAAGATGAGGAGGATAATGGACCCCCACCACCTACCGGCACTAATATGATATTCTACAACACTTGGATAAGACTCCCGCGAGGGTGTCTATTTTAGAATTGATTCGAAGATCACCGTCCCATCAGCCCACCCTCCTCCAATTCCTTCAGAAAATCATGGTCAATGATGACCTTCCTCCCAGCGGGGTGTAACGCCCCGACGCAGAATATCGGAGCGGGATTACAGTTATTAAATAGTACAGAGCGAGAAAATAAAGCAAACCATTGCACAATTGGATAATACCAAATAAACTCTAATTTCATTAATAATTCAACAATCTCCATTACATTCACTAATAACTCATCATCTTCATAAACTGACTAATACATCAACGTATCAGAGCCAAAACTAGGGCCCAGTGTACTTAATCCAAAATCAAACTATTACAAAATGACTAACTGACTCGCTAACTCATAACTATACTAACAGACTACTACTAGACAGCACTGGTTGCTGAATGGTCACTCCTGAGTCTCCTCATCGGTCCCATCCTCGTGAGTGTGGTCATGATCCGACTCACTTGAAACACATTAAATAAATATGCAAGATGAGCGAATAACGCCCAGTAGGACTTAATATCTCATGAACACAAGCATGCTTTAAATAGTTAATGTCTTAATGGCATGTTAAGAGAGTAAAGTCGTGTAGAGCATGTCACGATAACGCGGAGAACAATTGCAACTGGCACAGGGAAAATAGTACAACGAGAACGATAGTAGAATGGCCATGTAACGATATAACATGTAATTTGCACAACGGTGCACTAGTAACGATCACGCTTGCACTTGTAGAGATAGTACTTTGATTGTCATAGATTAATCTAGATAGTAACTGGCGCTGGATGCATGACGTAACACATCCTATGATCATTTTAACTCCCATGGCACTGGCACTTTTCGGGATGCTCCCCAGGACCTGATCGGGCCCTATTGCGCTGGCATTAGTCATTTCTTTTATCTTGACAATCACACGAATGGCCAATAGAGTACCAAGAAGAGATAAGAGAGTACTAGACGAGATAGATGAGAGTGTAGAGAGAACGTGAACAGATGAGAGATATAGATAGTAGATGAGATAGGGACAATTTCGTAAAACGACGATAAAAACGATAGTAACGGTTGCACGGCACTAGGTCGAGTACCGGCAGTCTGGTAGAAGTCACATCCGCCCCTTAGCCGTGCTGTGTACACGGGTCAGGTGGTCCGGCGTGAACCCAAGATAAGAAGGAATACACTAAGGTTTGGATCGTACTGATCCCTAGAGTGTAACGGGTTTTGCGGTACAACCAGCTCGTTGACTAAGGACGTGCGCCAAAGCCAAGAAGACTTACGGAGGTCTGACAAGGAGTCCCTGGTCCAGTCGAGAGTATTCCCGGTGGAGAGGGGTCCAAGTCAAGGGAAAGTGTGTAGAAAACGGTCCGTCGTGCCTCGAGTGCTCGAAGGCCGAGGGAAACGGTAACGGTAGATAAAATACGCGAGTAAAACGGAAACAATTGTATTTAAAAATAGGGTATTTAGTCATTTATTTCGATAATTTACCGAATACATTATTGCATAATTTATCAGGGTCAAATGGCATTTAATAATGTTGTTGTGTGTGTAAGTATAAGAAAATCTTGAGGATATGACCAGTCGTGCAAATGTCATTTTAAATAATTAAATGTAGATCATTATGTCATTTATTATTTCCCAAGTCGAATTACTATAACATGAGTTAATCATGGCTAATTAAAGGGTATATAATTAAACAACAGGGCATATGCACATTTCAATTTTGGCCGATTTCTTGAAAACGCGACGGACTCACCCGTCGCGTTTCAAGTCGCGACGGGGCGGTCGGGCGCGACACGGGGCCTAGCCGGTCTGGTCCGGTCCGGGGTGAATCGCGTGGCTCGTGCCGCCGTGTTCTTGACGCGACGTCAATGGCAAGCGCGACCCCACTGTTATCGCGGCGGGTCGCGCCGTCGCATAACATGTGGGTTTGCTCTTTTTCCCTTTTTCCCAGGCGAGCCCTCTGTGATACATGGTCGATCTAAATTACATATAAAATAGCACGGTGATCCAAAAAGTACGAAACCAGTTTAAACGAAAAGACATGCACATCTGTCAACATGCATGATTAATTGAAATAGACAAGGTTTAGACATGCAATGATCAGGTTACTTTTTGGTGACCTAACAGGCGCAGTCAGGTTCAACGAATTAATCAGAGATGTATACATGATGAAAAATTACAAACTATGGTGTTTAAAAGCTAACAAGAATTAGTATTTATGATAAATTTCTCATGATCTGAAATCAAGTATAAATGGGGTTCACAGAAATCATGAAGGGTCAGGTGCATGTATCTGATAGAGCTTCAAAGAATTAATTCTCCCTCATGAGAGATCGAAATAACGAAACTAAGGGAGTTTGAAATCTATTGTAATGTAGTATCAATGAGAATTTCTCATAGCATGGGAACAAGTATGTGCAGGGGATTAGAGAAACATGAGATTCGGGTTCATGGTATAGTAGGATTTCATGAATTAATTCGCCCAAATGGATGAGCAGAATACAACAAAACCATTGGGCTTTTGAAGAGGTATATGAAGGCTACCTAGAGTATTATTTTCCGATTTTTGCTTGAGAGATTGCCTACCTTTTGTGTTTTGACAAGAAAGACTAGGGTTTGATGACGAAAACGGGAAGAAGAAAGCCCCTTGCTCCAGCCTTCTCTTCCAAGATCCTCGTCCAGAACACCTCTCCTTCGTCTCCAAAGACTCCAGCCACGTTCTATGGGTGGTAGGAAGAGATTTTGGTGTTTTATTTGCTTATTAGAGTCCTAAGTCACCTAAAACTCTTTCTTTCTCATCCACTCTGAAAATTGGCATTTATCTCCCACTTCTCTTATTTATCCACCTAATAGAGTTGGGAAGAGTTCCAATTTCGTGGGTAAAGGTTTAGGGTAAGTGTAGGACTCTTTTTAGGATAGATATGGCTTATTTTATAGTAATTTGACCATTTTCTATTTATTAATTAATTAGGTACGAATTTCACCTAATTACTTCTGCTCTCAAGATGGCTTCATCCCATGGGCCCAATCTATTTGGTTTGGACCATTTGTTAACACCACTACTAATTTAGCTTAAATGGGTTATTCATTAATTTCTTTTTATTTCATTCAATGTATTTATTCTCCCTTTTTTCTAATTAAATCGATTTATCTCATTATAAATAATAATTTTATTTTTCTTGATTTTAAAATCAAGGGTGCTACATCCTCCCCCCTCTTAAAGAATTTGGTCCCCAAATTCTATGATCGTAAGAGGAGAATGTCTTACTGAAATAATCCGGATATTTTCGTCGCATGGTTGCTTCGGGCTCCCAATTGCCTCTTCAAACTCATGATTCCTCCAGAATCTGACCACGGGTATGGATCGATTCCGAAGCTGTTGCATCTTCTTGTCTAAGATTTTTACTGGTCTTTCTTCATAGGTCAATCTTTGTTCAGAGTAATGTCATCATAGCTGATTACGTGTGACGAATCATACACTATTCCTCAGCATGGATACATGGAAAACATTATGTACGTAGAAAACGGGGGAGGTAGTGCTAGTCGGTACGCCACCGCGCCAACTCTATCCAATACTTCAAATGGACCTATGAATCTCGTCTCAGCTTGCCTTTCATCCCAAACCTTTGAATCCTCGGGTCGGGGATACTTTTAGCATTACATGATCTCCAGTTTGAAACTTAAGTCCCTTCTTCTTTATCAGCATAGCTCTTCTGCCTGGACTGAGCTATCTTAATTCTGTCTCTGATATTTGTATGTCTCTGCTAGTGCTCTGCACCATGTCTGGTCCCAGCCATTACTGTTCACCTACTCATTCCAGCATACTGGCGATCTGCAACTCCCGCCATACAGCTTCAAATGGTGCCATCTTTATGCTGGCCTGATAGCTATTGTTGTAGGCAAATTCTATTAGAGACAGTTGTTCATTCCAATATCCCTCAAAGTCTATAGCACAGGCTCGCAGCATGTCTTCCACTATCTGATTCGTCCTTTCAGTCTGTCCATCCGTCTGTGGGTGGAAAGCTGTGCTAAAGTTGAGTTTTGTGCCTAGGCAGTCTGGAGTCCCTTCCAGATCTAAAAGTGAACCTGGAGTCACGATCTGAGACAATGGATACTGTACTCCATGTAGTCTGACTATCTCTTTTACATACAAGGCTGCAAGCATCCACACTCCAGGTACTTCGAATTGCTAGAAAGTGTGCAGACTTTGTCAATCTATCCACAATGACCCAAATAGCATCAAGTCCACCACGAGTTCGAGGTAAACCCATGATGAAATCCATGTCGATGCTTTCCCCACTTCCATTCAGGTATGTCCAAGGGTCTAAGTACACCCGCGGATGACGATGTTCTGCTTTTACCTGTTGACAAGTGAGGCAGTGCGCGGCATGCTCAGCTACCTCACGCTTCATGTTTGGCCACCAAAATGACCTTTCATGTCTTGGTACATCTTGGTTGCACCTAGGTGAATTGTGTACTTGGTCTTGTGGGCTTCATCCATCAGTTTCCTTTTCAGCTCTTCATTGTCAGGCACACAAGTCCTGGCTTGGAATAATATCTTCCATCTTCAGCGATGGAGAAGTCTGGCTTGTCAGCTATGGTCTCCTTACTCTGATTAAACGGATCATTAGCCTGTTGCTCTCTGATCTCCACAAAGATGTCGGGTTGAGCTTAAGATTAGCCACTAACATCTTATCACTCCTCTTTTTCAATATTTAGATCTAGACTGGCGAATTGCTCTAACAATTGCATCTCGCCCATGACTAGATAGGAACAGAAGCTACTGGCTTTCTACTGAGTACACCAGCTACTACGTTACCTTTGCCGGGTGGTATTGGAGTTTGAAATCAAAGTCTTTCAAGTACTCCAGTCATCTCTGTTGTCATATGTTGAGCTCCTTATGAGAAAATAAGTATTTCAAACTCTTGTGGTCGGAGTAGACAATAAATTGTTCCCCATACAGGTAATGCCTCCAGATTTTGAGTGCAAATACACAGCAGCTAGCTCTAAGTCATGGACAGGATAATTGACTTCATGTGGCTAACTGCCTTGAAGAATAAGCTATCACTTTCTCATTCTGCATTAATACCAGCCTAGACCGATTCCATGCATCAGTGTAGACTGAGAATCCTGCACCTTCGGCTGGTAATGCGAGGATAGGTGCAGATGTCAACAATTGCTTGAGTGTCTGAAAGCTCTTCTCGCACTCCTTGCTCTAGACATATGGGTTTCCTTCTGCGTAAGATGCGTAAGAGGTACAGCTATCTTGGAGAAGTCTTTTATGAACCGTCTGTAATAACCAGCCAGTCCAAGAAACTTCTTATCTCGGTGACAATGGTCGGCCTTTCCCAGTTCAGCACAGCTTCTATCTTGGAAGGGTCGACAGCGATACCATCCTTGGAAATGACATGGCCTAGGAACGACACCTCCTCGAGCAGAATTCACACTTGCTCAATTTGGCGTAGAGTTGGTTGTCCCGCAAGATTTGCAGAGCGATCCTCAGATGCTCCTCGTGCTCTTCTTGGTCTTGGAGTATATGAGAATATCATCAATGAATACCAAACGAACTTTTTGAGGTAGGGCCGGTAGATGCTGTTCATTAATTGCATAAAAGCTGCAGGAGCATTGGTTAGTCCAAAAGGCATGACTACAAATTCGTAATGACGTACCTGCTCCTGAAAGCTGTCTTGTAGATATCTGCATCTTTAATCCTCATTTATGATATCCCGATCTAAGGTCAATCTTAGAAAAGTACTTGCTCCTGATATCTGATCAAATAGTTCATCGACACGCGGCAGAGGGTACTTGTTCTTGATAGTGAGATTGTTCAACTGCCTGTAATCGATGCATAACCTCACGGATCCGTCCTTCTTCTTGACGAACAACACAGGTGCTCCCCAAGGAGAAGTACTTGGCCTAATAAACCCTTTTCTAGAAGTTCCATCAGTGCTCTTTCAACTCTTTCAATTCAGCAGGGGACATCCTGTAGGGTTGGCGTGAAACCGGTGCAGCTCCAGGTACGAGATCAATTGAGAAATTTACATCTCTCTCAGGTGGAATGCCTGGCAGCTCATCGGGAAACACGTCTGGATATTCTTGCACTATATGAATGTCTGATATCTTGGTTGCTTTCTTCTCAACTACAATTGCGGCGAGAAAGCCACACACCCTTTCTTATCATGTTTTGTGCCTTTATAGCAGAGACGAGGAAGTGCCTCTTGTGTCTACGTCCTGTGAAGATTAGCTTAGGGAATTCACTAAAAGAAATTTCCCTCTTCTACAATCCACGATAGCCCCATACGTGGATAGCCAATCGGCTCCCAGAATGACATCGTAGCCCTCCATGGCATACAGATCAAGTCAGCTCTAGATTGAGTTCACCAACCTTAACATCAGCTAATGGAAAATATTTATTCAATTGAGCCTTTTCTCCTAAGGGTGTTGTGACAGGATATTCAAACTCCATGGATGTGGTTTTCATTTAGGGTATCAGCAAATGCTTGTGATATGAACGAATGTGTGCGCCAGTATCAACAAAACAAATGCTGAATGAGAAAAGACCGGTAGTGTACCTTCCACAACTCCACCTTCCTCGGTGGTGTCCACTTCTTGCAGGGCTTGGAGTCTACCTGGCTTCTTTGTCCGCAGGACGCTTCTCGTTCTCCCTCAGTAACGGGCATTCAGGGATCCGATGCTCTCGGCTCCCACAACGAAGGCATGCACCTGCCTTCCTCCAGCATTCTTGTTGTGTGACCAAGCTTGTCACAGTGTTTGCATCTGGGCTGTTGGTTGGGGCAGTAGTAGTGGGGACTTTGGCTTTCGCTCTTGGCTTGGCCCATCAGTGATACTTAACGGCCTTTTCTTGCCGTAGGCAGGCTTGCTGGTGCTCCTGATGTCTGCTCCTTCTTTACCATTCTACCCTTGATGCGATCAGTGAGATCGGTGCATCCTCGAGTAGTTGTGCTCCCTGACCATCTCTGGATAGGTCTGAATATCCATGGGTGCCAACTGTGTAATGTATGCGGGCCTGAGCCCATTAAGGAATCTCTTTGCCTTCATTCGTTCTGTACTGACCAGATGATTGGCATACGAGCCAATCGGGAGAACTGTGCTTCGTATTCAGCAACTGTCAGGTTCCTCTGCTTGAGTGCAGCGAACTCGGAGGCCTTCCTTCTTGGACTCTTTCAGAGAAATACTTGGAGTTAAAGTGCTCCTTGAATCCTCCCAAGTAAATTGCGCGCCTCTCTGTTGCCTCAACGGACTCCCACCACGCACGGGCGTCCCGTTTAACTGAAAGTAGCTAGCAGTATCTTGTCTCCATCCGCGCATTGCATGACACGGAAGATACTTCAATCTCCTTGAGCCAGTTCTCGGCCTCATCAGGGTCTGTGGTACCACTGAATCGAGGTAGGTTCAGGTTGCGGAAGTTCCGGTGCAATTCACCAGCTCCTCGGTTGTTGTTGTTATTTTGGCTCCAGCAGCCTGAAGTAAAGCTTAGTGAGCTGTTGGATAGTCTGCTGCATGTCACGGAGTTGAGCACGCTCCGCTGCCATTATTAAGTTCCTTCAAAAGAGAATTTAAATGTAAGTCGTTGGTTTTGCACTAGGTTTGTGCGTGTGTGAGTTATTTTATCTTATTACCACGGTTCTACCCATCTCACATAGGTATGGAATTTGACCCTAAGTCAAGCAGGTCAACCTAGATCATCCTATACTTAAGAATAACCTAGGCTCTGATACCACAAAACTGTAACGCCCCGACGCGGAATATCGGAGCGGGATTACAGTTATTAAATAGTACAGAGCGAGAAAATAAAAAACCATTGCACATTGGATAATACCAATAAACTCTAATTTCATTAATAATCCAACATCTCCATTACATTCACTAATAACTCATCATCTTCATAAACTGACTAATACATCAACGTATCAGAGCCAAAACTAGGGCCCAGAGTACTTATCCAAAATCAAACTATTACAAAATGACTAACTGACTCTCTAACTCATAACTATACTAACAGACTACTACTAGACAGCACTGGTTGCTGAATGGTCACTCCGAGTCTCCTCATCGGTCCCATCCTCGTGAGTGTGGTCATGATCCGACTCACCTGAAACACATTAAATAAATACACAGGATGAGCGAATAACGCCCAGTAGGACTTAATATCTCATGAACACAAGCATGCTTTAAATAGTTAATGTCTTAATGGCATGTTAACTAGAGAGTAAAGTCGTGTAGAGCATGTCACGATAACGAGAGAACAATTGCAACTGGCACAGGGAAAATAGTACAACGAGAACGATAATAGAATGGCCATGTAACGATATAACATGTAATTTGCACAATGGTGCACTAGTAACGATCACGCTTGCACTTGTAGAGATAGCACTTTGATTGTCATAGATTAATCTAGATAGTAAATGGCGCTGGATGCATGCCGTAACACATCCTATGATCATTTTAACTCCCATGGGCACTGGCACTTTTCGGGATGCTCCCCCAGGACCTGATCGGGCCCTATTGCGCTGGCATTAGTCATTTCTTTTATCTTAGACAATCACACGAATGGCCAATAGAGTACCAAGAAGAGAAGAGAGTACTAGACGAGATAGATGAGAGTGTAGAGAGAACGTGAACAGATGAGAAGATATAGATAGTAGATGAGATAGGGACAATTTCGTAAAACGACGATAAACACCGATAGTAACGGTTGCACGGCACAGGTCGAGTACCGGCAGTCTGGTAGAAGTCACATCCGCCCCTTAGCCGTGCTGTGTACACGGGTCAGGTGGTCTGGCGTGAACCCAAGATAAGAAGGAATACACTAAGTTTGGATCGTACTGATCCCTAAGAGTGTAACGGGTTTTGGGTACAACCAGCTCGTTGACTAAGGACGTGCGCCAAAGCCAAGAAGACTTACGGAGGTCTTGACAAGGAGTCCCTGGTCCAGTCGAGAGTATTCCCGGTGGAGAGGTGGTCCAAGTCAAGGGAAAAGTGTGTAGAAAAGGGTCCGTCGTGCCTCGAGTGCTCGAAGGCCGAGGGAAAACGGTAACGGTAGATAAAATGCGCGAGTAAAAACGGAAACAATTGTATTTAACAAATAGGTAATTTAGTCATTTATTTCGATAATTTACCGAATACATTATTGCATAATTATCAGGGTCAAATGCATTTAATAATGTTGTGTGTGTGTAAGTGTAAAGAAATCTTGAGGATATGACCAGTCGTGCAAATGTCATTTTAAATAATTAATGTTATCATTAATGCCATTTATTAATTTACCAAGTCGAATTAACTATAACATGAGTTAATCATGGCTAATTAAAGGGTATATAACTTAAACAACAGGGTATGCACAATTTTCAATTTTGGCCGATTTCTTGAAAACGCAACGGACTCACCCGTCGCGGTTCAAGTCGTGACGGGGCGGTCGGGCGCAACACGGGGCCTGGCCGGTCTGGCCCGGTCCGGGGTGAATCGCGGCGGCTCGTGCCACCGCGTTCTTGACGCGACGTCATGGCCGGCGCGACCCCCACTGTTATCGCGGCGGGTCGCGCCGTCGCGATAACACGTGGGTTTGCTCTTTTTCCCTTTTTCCCAGGGCGAGCCCTCTGTGATACATGGTCGTTCTAAATTACATATAAAATAGCACGGTGATCCAAAAGCACGAAACTAGTTTAAACGAAAGTAGACATGTACATCTATCAACACGATTAATTTAAAAATAGACAAGTTTAGACATGCATTGATCAGGTTACTTTTCGGTGACCTAAACAGGCGCAGTCAGGGTTCAACGAATTAATTAGAGATGTATACATGATGAAAAATTATGAAACTAGGGGCGTTTAAAAGCTAACAAGAATTAGTATTTGATAAATTTTTCATGATCTGAAATCAAGATAAAGGGGTTCAAAAGAAATCATGAAGGGTCAGGTGCATGTATCTGACAGAGTTTCAAAGAATTAATTCTCCCTCATGGGAGATCAAAATAGAATGAAACCAAGGGCGTTTGAAAGCTATGTAATTAGTATCAATGAGATTTTTCTCATAGCATGGGAACAAGTATGTGCAGGGGATTAGAGAAAACATGAGATTCGGGTTCATGGTAACAGCAGGAATTCATGAATTAAATTCGCCCAAATGGATGAGCGGAATACAACGAAACCATAGGCTTTGAAGAGGTACATGAAGGTACCTAGGTAATTATTTCACGATTTTTTCTTGAGAGATTACCTACCTTTGGTGTTGACAAGAAAGGTTAGGGTTTGATGACGAAAATGGGAAGAAGAACCCCTTGCTCCAGCCTTCTCTTCTAAGATCCTTCGTCCAGAACACCTCTCCTTCATCTCCCAAGACTCCAGCCACGTTCTATGGGTGGTAGGGAAGAGATTTGGGTGTTTTATTTGCTTATTAGAGTTCCTAAGTC